>JABCKU010000043.1:0-80524 GCA_018221655.1 Myochromella boudieri | reverse complement strand
TTTCAAAGCTGTGGTATATGTAGCTGCAATGTTAATATTTATTGAGGCAGCTTTCAAATAATAAAATTAAGCACACAACGAGTATACCAAAAAAAGAACAATACCACAACAAAATTGTCACCACCCCTACCGCAATTACCACTTCAAACCGGCCCCAAGCTTCCCGTTCTTCACCTTAATTTTGACGCCGTCTTCGTCCAGCCCGAGCAGGCCATTAAGAAGGCCATCGGCTTGTCGTCTCTCGACGAAGGTGATGAAGAAGGGCTCGTAGCCGAAGGTGCGTTTAATGTGTTCGGCCTGCAGGGAAGGTGTTTAGTGGGTTGGAAGGGTAAAGGGAGGGAGAGGGAAAGAGGTAAGGGCAAAGCATGCGGATAGCGTGAATCCCACGCCAAAGAAAGGAAGAGGGAAAGAAATTAAATATACATTAGCTTATAAGCTCAGCGCCACTTCGTCTTTTGCTGTCATACGCGCCGCTACAGTGACGCGCCTTCCATGATGGTACTTAAGTGAAACAAACTTGTATTGGGATGGAAGAGTGAGATAAGACATGAGGAAAACGTACCTTACCCTCCCAGGCTTCACGGTTGCCCATAGTTCTAGCACGGTATGTTCACGCGTGAGGAGCGCAGTGCTGCAGTGCTCGTAGGCTTGGTAAGTTTGTTATTGTGAGGTCTTTCATCTGCGGATAGGGACTTGGGACCGTCAAAGTCAACAGGGCGGTGGGTGCCTTTGTGCCTGATGAAACATACTTAAGAGAATTGAAGCCCTCACCTGCCAGAGGATAAACAGTTCAGAAAGCCTGATGAGTTGTTCTGTATTTTATCTAGTCAACGTAGCTATTTTTCGCGATATCGGGTCCTTACAGCAACCTTGAAGGTGAGCGTTATGAATTGTGATCGACACTTGCCAAAGTCACGGTCACCACAATATGATATCAATGTCACACAACTTGAACTTTCCACCTCTAAGATTCATGCCTTATTCACTCAGCATTGGCAGATTGGCACTCGAAGAAGGACAATGTGACGACCTTCTCATAACCAATCCGGCTGACAAGAAAAATTGACACCTAACCGTTTACGTTCTATATATATCATAATTCACTTTCTGAACAAATGGAAGGTCAATGGCCCAAGTCCAATGATATCTTCCTTGTACGATGAATCGCTGTAATGGTTATGGAAGCCTGTCCTTGGCTTTGAACCTGGTATCTTTGTGGATGGTCTTCTCCTAGTTCTATGCGGCATTCTCCATTGGTTGGCGGTATATTTAAGTTGATACATTCCTATGTGGTTGATTAACTACCCAGGTTTTACACTCACTATCAATCGACATCTCCCCTATGTCTATTGAAGTTGCTGAATACTCTCATGATGCCTTCAGGATGTTACTCCCCGTCAAGGATGCTGACAGTACTCTGCAGGCCAAGGGTGGCCACAAATTGATAAATGATGAGCTCGCCCCACTCTTCACGAGGTATGGCGTCGATGAGAAGTAAGTCCCTTAAATTTGAAGGTACAGGAGTCTGTAGCCACAATATGCTAATAGTTGTGCCGTAGACTCGGATTAAAGCTCCTTCACCGCCATTACGACATAGCGTCTGACGAACGTTTAGTTGAAGTTGGTGGTGTTCTATACCCATTGAATGTGGGTGACGCTAGGGATATCGGTATGCTTCGGGCCAAGGCGTGGCGCTTCGTAGCAGACAAGCAGCAGGTGGTGCCTTATGAGTTTCACTACGCGCGTGATGAAATAGACCATGACACTACTTTGCAATCGCTCCCCAGCGAGTTCCTACTGGAGCTTGATGCCAAGCTAGATGATTATGGTTTAAAAAACACCCTAGGCCTGACGCTTCATCCACATCTGGAGGGTGGTGTTGGTTCGAGTAGGGTAGTGGTTGGCGAATTCAAAAGCGGCGGCCCCCCTCCTCCCCCGGCAAGCAATTGACCTCAGCTCAGATCTCTAACCACATTCTGACCTTTTACTCGATTGTAGAATCCGTTTGCGGCGAACACTACAATAGGTTGGTTTTTTAAACAAAACTCTATCGATGCGGGGATCGAGTGTCGGTGTAATCCCGTGTCTGAAAACCAAGCGTGGCACATCAATAAGAACAAGGCGGTGGAGGAAAAGGCAGAGGTGCCGTTTTTGGGTGGTGTTTTCTAGTTATTTGCGCTGTTCTCCGGTCGCTTGAAGGACCCATCTTGTTACTCGATATCATCATCTTCCCCACTTCGTACACTTCCCGCCTTTGTACTATATCATCCCCAGCGCCACTGGCACGAGTGAGGTGCCGATAATTGATAACTTATGCCCCATGTTCGGATATGTGTGAGTTGTGCAGAGTGGAGGCTTCTCCTTTGGGGTGAGAACCAGTTGATCGACGGCCGCGGGGACTGGTGCTTGTGCTGATGGGGTGGAGAAAAAGAGGCAAGGGATCGCAGTTCATGATCATCAGTTTCGATTTGGATGCTATATGTGGTTAGCTTGCCCGAGACTTTGAGGAGGTGAACGTAACGCATTTCAAAGCTGTGGTATATGTAGCTGCAATGTTAATATTTATTGAGGCAGCTTTCAAATAATAAAATTAAGCACACAGCGAGTATACCAAAAAAAACAACACCACAACAAAATTGCCACCACCCCCACCGCAATTACCGCTTCAAACCGGCCGTAGGCTTCCCGTTCTTCACCTTGATCTTGACACCGTCCTCGTCCAGCCCGAGTAGACCGTTGAGAAGACCGTCGGCTTGTAGGCGCTCGACAAAGGTGGTGAGGAAGGGCTCGTAGTCAAAGGTGCGTTTGATGTGTTCGGTCTGTGGGAGTAGTGGGTGTGGGTGGTGAGTCGCACCAGGGAAAGGGATAGAGAGAAATGGAACGTACATTAGCCTGTACGCCCCGTGCTACTTCGTCTTCTACTGCTACACGTGCTGCTACTGTGGCTTTGACACATGCCTCCCATGCTGGTATTAGCTCCGCCTCGGGTAGATCCAGAACGCGCTTGTCCATCTCCTGGCGGCGTTCGCCGATGCCAGGTGCGTACAGGCGCGTGCTGTGTGGGGCGGGGGTGTGTAGAAGGGCGGGGTCAACCTAGGGTATATGAGAGTAGGATCACAGAAAGTGGAAATAAAGAAAACGTACCTTGTCCTCCCAGGCTGCGCGGTCGCCCATACGTCGTTCCAGCCCAGCACGTTCACGAATGAGGAGCTGGAGTGTGTCATTGGCGTGCTCATAGACCCCATCGACGACGGCAAGGAGGGAGAAACGGATGTTGTCACCTCCGTATTTGGCCATCTTCATACGTAGGGCGGGGCGTGCGATGTCCATCCATGCTGAGGCTGTATCGGAGGCGGTGGAGGTAGGATGGGAAGGAAGGGAAAGCTCGCCGACCTCGAGAGGGCCAGATTTGAGCCCGTCGAGTTCCCAGACTTTACCGTAGGCGGGGACGTAGCCGATAAAGTGGAAGGCTTCGTCGGTGTCGGGGTTGTCCTCTGTAGTGTCGGGTGGGGCTGCTTTGGGCTTGGGCTTGGTGGGTTTCTTGGCAGGGGAGGAGTCAGAGTCGTCGCCGGGCCCCCAATCACGATCACGATCGCGATCACGGCGTTGTTTGGCTGTGGTCTTGGCGCGTTTGGAGGGTGGGGGTTTGGTGCTGCGTTTGGAGGTGGGTTTTGAAGTGGATGGGGTGGAGGTGGAGGCGGCGGCGGCGGTAGCAGAGGCTTTGAGGGTGGTGAGGGCGATGGCGTTGAGGGAGCCGCGGATGTCGGCGGGGCTAGGGGGAGTAGTGAGATAGGGTCAAAAAGAAGAAAAGAGAGTGTACCGGGCAAGAGAGTTGTGGGCTTTACGGAGCAGAGGGTCATTTGTTATTGCGAGGCCTTTCATCTGGACAAGGTAAGTGAGGGGTGAGTGGAGAGGAGTGGAGACGTACGACGGGTGACATCTTTTCAGTGTCGTGTCTGAATCTGCGGAGGTCGTCGCCAATGTCGATGGAAGGACAGTTGAGGAGGACGTTGAGGAGGGCGTGGGAGGCACACGCGTCGTCGCTGAGCTGGTTCGCAAACCAGACGCGGTCGGCAGCGGGATCGTCAAAGTCGGCAGGGCGGTGGGCATCTTTACGCCAGAGGAAACAGAAAATGAGGCCATGGGGACGTAGGTGGTCGACAGCCCAGGGCTCGATGTCGTAGAGTTCGATGAGCTCAATGCTGTGGACACCGAGCTTGCGTGTCAGAGATGTGAAGACACCTGGAGATGGTCAGCAAGGAACTAGAAGAGAAGGAAAGGCAGACCTGGGTCGGACTCGATAACGGCAAAGGGACCACCGACGAGGTCAACATTGTGGTCAGCGTCGAGGATGTTCAGTTGAGCCGGTTGTTGTGGTTGTTGGCCAACATCCATTAGTTTCCAACTCCGCGGCACTACCAGAAAAGAAGCGCCAGGCACAAAACCAATTCTTAATTCTCGCAGGAACCTTCATCCTGGCTCCGGATCCGGGATTATCTCGGCCAACCCCCATTCCCCTCGTTTATCCGGCCCGCACTCGTTCCCAAGACCTTTAAAATCAACCCCAAATCATGCCCCACCCCCAATCACTATGTCTCTCCTCACAGTTTCTGAAACTAAGATCGTCGATGAGCAGGGCAATGAGACTATCCTTCGTGGCGCTGGCCTTGGTGGCTGGATGAAGTAGGTCTTTTCTTGTTTCTATCTAATCTGTTCTCTGATTTCCCCACAGCATGGAGAACTTCATCTCGGGCTATCCTGGTTGCGAACACCAGATCCGCGAGACTCTCGCCGAGACTATTGGTGAAGAAAAGTCCGAGTACTTTTTTGACAAGGTAACGCCCCTATCTTCTGTCCTAATCTGCGTGCTCATGCTCTCCATAGTTCCTCGAATACTTCTTCACCGATGCAGATGCCCTGTTCTTCAAGAGCCTGGGCCTCAACTGCATCCGTCTCCCCTTCAACTACCGCCACTTTGAGGGTGAGTACTAGCCTCCCAACTTGGATATATATCTAACTTCTTGTAGATGACATGAACCCCCGAGTCCTCAAAGAATCCGGCTTCAAGCACCTCGACCGTGTCATCAACGCTTGTGCTGCCCATGGCATCTACACCATCCTTGACCTCCACACCGCCCCCGGCGGCCAGAACACTGACTGGCACGCCGATCACGGTTCTCACATCGCCAACTGTACGTCCACATCCACACACTCTTATCATGTACTCATACTGTATTCTAGTCTGGAACCACAAGGACCACCTCGACCGTGCCGTTTGGCTCTGGGAACAGCTCGCCGCCCACTACAAGGGCAACAAGTGGATTGCAGGCTACAACCCCCTCAACGAACCCACCGACCCCAAGCATACCCGCGTCGTCGCCTTCTACGACCGCGTCCACAAAGCCATCCGTGCCATCGACCCCGACCACATCATCTTCTTCGACGGCAACACCTTCGCCTCTGACTTTTCCCATTTCGGCGACGCCCACAAGGCCTGGGCCAACACCGCCTACTCCATCCATGATTACTCCAGCTACGGCTTCCCCGCTGCCTCGGAAGTGTATGCGGGCACGGAGGAGCAGAGGAGGAGGCTGAGGAGGAGCTATGAGAAGAAGAGGGAGTGGATGGATGAAAGGGGCTTGTGTGTGTGGAATGGGGAGTGGGGACCGGTGTATGCGAGGAAACAGTATGAGGGTGAGGCGACGGAGGGGATCAATGAGAGCAGGTACAAGGTTCTTCAGGATCAGTTGAGCATTTATAACCAGGACCGGTTGAGCTGGAGTATTTGGACGTACAAGGATATTGGCTTCCAGGGTATGGTGCATCTATCCCTCGACACCCCGTACATGACCCTCTTCCGCGACTTCCTCGCCAAGAAGCACCGTCTCGCCATCGACGCCTGGGGAGCGGACGACGTCGCCGTACGAGATGTCTACCAGCCCCTCGTCGACCACGTCCTCCAGGAGATCCCTGAAAAGTACCAGAACCTGTACCCTCACCCTGTGTGGAAGTTGGACTCGAGGGTGACGAGGCTGGCGAGGAATATCTTGGTTAGTGAGTTTATGGTGCAGGAGTGGGCGGATCATTTCAAGGGAAAGACGTTGGAGCAGATTGATGAGATTGCGAGCAGCTTTAAGTTTGAGACGTGTGTGAAGAGGGAGGGGTTGAATAGGATTTTGACGGAGAATGCAAAGTTGGTGCAGTAGGTATCATGTTTAAGGAATCGATGTTTATTTTTCGAAGACAATCTGTATTATAGTACAATTTTCGTTCGATATCTAACACTTGGCGAGGTAGTTTGTCAACGCGGTCTTCTCGGCAGAGTCGACGCTGAGGTTGTAGTAATGCTTGACCGTCACGTACGCGCGCACGTATGTGCAGACGTAACTCGCCAAGGGCGGTACCCACGTTGCGGGATCTGTACAGGGTGCTCAGCTACCAATAGATCATACATAAAGCCAGTGTGCGCACCTTGATCGCCTTTGGATTGATTCAAGCTTGGGGATGGCATGAGCTTGGGTGGCGATGGAAAGGAAGACAGGACGTACTTGTCTGTGACAGCAACGAGCTGGGGCCGGGTGAGGTCGTTCGCGAGTGCCTCACGTTGTGCAGTGGTCCAGAGTCTGGCACCGGATACCCAGGCCTCTTTGAGTGGCACGACGTGGTCCTGGTAGTAAATATGTCTGTGAGCGGCTGTAGGAGAGATGTGGGGCAGACGTACAATGTCGAGGTCGCTGGCGAGAGTGGTGGCAACGCCATCGTAGGGCGATACCCATTTGCCGGAGGTGGAGGCACAGGCGGAATCGGTGACGACGCTGGTGCCGTCACGCTTCAGCACGGCTTATGGTGCAGGGTCAGCTTGATGGATATAATTGAGGTTGTAGGAAAGACATACTTTCGCGTGTGTTACATGTTCCGGAAACTATAATAGTCCGAGTGTTAAGTGGCTAGGATGAAGGCTGGTGGGTAGTTTACGGACTGGTGTCCCAGGTGGGGAAGAGATCGCGGTCGTAGGCGGGCGAGTTGCTTTCAACGGCGACGGTCACTGTACGGTATAGTAAGCAGACTGAGGGTAGATCGATTGGGAAAGGGAGGCTTACGGGCGGCAAGGTAGGTCCGTGCTGTGGCTGCAGTGACCGGAGTAGGCAGTGCTCGGGGAGTTGGGGCAGCAAGAGCCACGGAGATGACACTCAGGATAACAGTGGGGAGGATCAGCATCTTGATGGGGAGGAGGAACAATGTTCACTAGAAGCAGGACCTATACTGTCGACTCTTATACTTTGTGACCGCCGGAGAAGGCTTGATTAGATACGGTACGAATACGATGCAAGAGGTTGTGGAGGCCAACCACACGTGCTGGGAGCTTCGATCCACGGACGCACGTCCATTGTGACGGATGGTCGCATGTGAAGCATGCGACCGTCGGCCAATATGCCATGCGTTTCGAAGTGGAATCAAGCCATGGCAGACTATTATCGTGACGCGACGAAGCCAAGTGTTCATTTGGATTCGACGACACAAGGATTTGATGAGGTTGATCATGTGGAGACACGGTGCAAGGCTATCGCGATGCACAAACGTGAAGGGTGGAGAGGCGTCATGAGGCTGCATCAATGTGGTTGGACGTTGCTTGATAGATTAAGATTGGCTGTATTGGTCAGTGATCAAGAGGATTTTTTTGCGTGGAGAGCTCACGTTTGAAGATGGGGTGTTCGGAACGTTTGTGAAAAGTGGTTGGGGACCATGTTCGAGTGGACGAGACACGTTGAAGGGAAGGGAAGCTGCTGATCATGATGTCTCGGTTGCGCCATATGATCACGGGTCTTATCAAGGGTAGATAAGGAGACTTTGGGCTTGACGATGATTGGAAACGTCCAGCGATGTCAACCTCGAGAAGCACTGGACCCTGTGGCACTGCACAGCTTGTGCAGAAAAATCGGTTCAACGCTTCTCGTCACCAGTCGTCGAAGACATTGTCGTGGCTGGATGAGAGATTGTTGGTGCGTGTAGAAGACGGGATATGCACATGTAGACAGTGATGATGGGAAGTTGGTTTGGCAAGAGTTCCTGGCTCTGTACTTCTTCAGAAGAGATGTCGTTGATCACTTGTGACGCGTCGACCATTTAAGCTCCCTGACCCCCGACGGTACCGTTTTATGGTGTCTGTAAAGTCAAGAGAAACTGTTTTAACTTCACAGGGTAGTTTATACGAAGCCGATTAGGCAGCATATCTAATGTCTTGTCTGTACAGTGGAAGTTGAGATCACGTCCCACCGTTTACGAAGATCGGCCCGGAATTGGTGCTAATTTCTACGCAAAAAACCGAATATTAGACATCCAGCCATGTGTTTGGTAAATGAAAGAAGTACGGGGTTTCGAGCTGATAGGAAGCTGAGCCGTTTGGGATGAGGAGCAAGCGACGAACGCGCTCTGAACGTATTGTACACGAACGCGTGATCATGGCCAGAGCCAAACTTGGTCACGATCCAGAATAGGACAAACAGTTTGATCCGAAAACTCCCCACTCGCCCCAGCACAAGCCTTTCAGAGCCTTTCCCATAGTTCTATGCATGATCCCCTCACACCGTTACTATCACCAATCGACGTGCCAATACGTGGTGCATCCATCTTATACAAAGAATATACGCGTCAATCCGATGTGTACCAACTGTAGTTATAAACATAGTTGTATCAATACTGCTTACTTCACAGATCGTAGTTGGAAAGGGTCGGAAAAAGTGGTCGACAAAGACTGTAGGCTCGGTCAGTGCCCTGAATACACCGCTTTCTCTATAATCAGGGATATGCTTTCACGAACTTTGGTGGCTTATTTCTGCCTGATGATGAATCGCGACATTTTTTCGCGTTGGCCGCGATTTGGTACTGCGCTGTACGCTTTCATTCAAAATGGTCTCTCTTTCGGTATCACGTACACTCAACGTATGGACCTCGTCCAGCACGATATAAGGGCGATCCTGTTTACCCTTTTTTGCAATATGGAGAACGGTCCGAGAACCTACGCCAGGGAAGTATCGTCACTACGGCTGCCCCCTTGGCCTCTTACAGGAAAAATCTTGTATATACCCACGAGATACGAGTGGCTCGCCCCTGACAAATGGATACAACAATACGGTGGTAAGTTGTACTCATAGCTCACATACAACCTCCAACTAACATTGCACCAGGTAAAATCGCTTATGCTTATATATGCATTAGATTTCTATTGGGTTATCAAAGAAGACAACAGACATGTTTTGATAAACGATGCATCACTCTGATAGGGTTCAGTGGAGCTGTGAGATGTGCTATTGCCTGTTTTTGTTGCTCTAACTCAACATCGTAAAATAGGCCGGAGTTTTTCTTTTGCCGTACTGTGGTGGCGTCGTCGCGGGAAATGTTTCCATGAACATTTAACACCACGCGAACGCCAGTTCAAATTGAGGAGTCACGGGCTCTTCTGAGGGCACCTGCTGCATAGCCCAGAGGGTTTGCCGCAACATGAGGCCGTAGGTTCAAGCCATTTATCCTTATCTAACTCTGAATAACACCCGGGATACATAAGTCTGTTCCCACTGTCGCCGTCAAGATCGCATACATAATCACGATCTCTGACAAAGATAATGTATATATCTCGAACGCTGAAGACATGTCGGACAACGAGGCACAGCGTCCCTGGTGCATTTTTGGGTGACCTAAGCCCTCTTCCTATTTGTTTGTATCTTACGTCCTTTTGGCCGTCCCATTTTGACAATCTCGTTATATAAACTTAGATGCCGGGAGCGGGTTTTAAAAGGAAAGCTACTCATCGGAGAAATGTTCCGCTGTGATATGACCAATCGCCCATTTTACTCGGTCAAGGACAGCTTGGTTTGTAACCATCACAATTGGGGTTGAGTATCACTGTTCTAAGAGTCACATATCCAGGTGGCTGCATCCTCCACGAATGACAGGTTACTTTGAAGCATACGGAAAGTGAAAACGGTAGGGGGAGACCATAGCTAGGCCATCCATGAGTGCTACGTATGTGGGTATGTACATTGTCTTTCATATTTAAGTGGTTGTAGACACTGAATTCCTGCAAGCGGATCAGGTACTGTCAATGGCTTTACCTCCTTCGGGCAGGTGCCTTAAAGTTCAACGTAAAGCACAATATGTCATTGTTAGCAATGAACGACTCCCAGAGACCGTGATTCATCATACGTACAGCTGTTAATCTATACCTGCAAAAGTAATAGTCAAATCCCTGGTATGTACTCTTGGTAGGCTTGGTCGTGTTCAACCTTTGATATAATAGTCGCAGGACGATTCTACACGATCTTGAAATTCATCCAAACTCTGAGTGCTGCCTCAGCCTGCCTGTAAGACCGTGGGCCGAATAACAGACTCCGCGATCCCATTGCGGCCGCCTTGAATTCAGTCTATACTAATGTGTTGATGTTTCTTGTTATACCAGCTATACACGCTTAATCTGTCCACATGCACAAGGCCTGCCCATGGATGTACGTATCAGATAACACAATCCATAGCGCCATTATTGCAATGCTCTCAGTCTTCAAAATCGAGCCATCCCTTGATGATTCGGGGCATCTTCAACAGTTGAAGACTCGGGAGTCGCTTGGCTCGTCCTCTTAATCCTCCCTAGGACTGTCTTATCTGATACATTGGTTGATCATATGCCCTCCCGTTTGATTGTAGGATTACCCCCCGCTCCAATGATGCAATACATTGATCGCGGAATTCTTAGCAAATGTATTCTTACTGATTATTAAGTACAGTTCCGCCACAATCTATGTACGTCTCACTCTAATCATCCTCAACGCCACCATCTACCGCTCAGAGAACCTTAGTCAGATGATGTATTGTTATTGGGGATAATTTTACATCACATGGCAGTAATATGGCAGTTTCTACAACACAGGTACAACTATCTGCCTCAATGATGTGTCCCTTTAACAAACAATGCTTTACGTTAAAGTTCGTTTGGACCGTTTGGAGCACTCAAAGCCTAGACATTATTTTTGTGCAACTTACACACTACTCACAGAAGGTTCGTTATCGCCCTCTGAACTACGTATCCACCTCAAACCGACCATAGTCTAAACCTTACAGTCTGTACCTATCTGTGGCAACATCCTACAACGCCATGATATTTGCCGGAATTCGAGGCCATCACGCCTTTTGTCAGGCGAAAGAACATATGACTGCAAGCCGGCGACGATTTCATCAAATCTGCGCGGCTTGTGGGACCCTGCGAGGGCCTATGGGGCGCCAAAGGAAGACCACAAGTTAAAACAACCTGCCATGCTTCGGTTGGCAGTCGGATTGGGTAGGGGCCGAAGAACACACCCACTTCTAAGCGGCGAGCCCACGCGATCCGCTGTAGCCTTTGACTCAGGAACTGAATGAATTTTGCGGTGTGCTTCTGCCGGGAGCTTCACCCCCCCCGGTTTTTTCCATCTCAGATTGGCTACATCCGGTATTACGGAGTTGTCCTTCTCGTATAAAACGACCACAGCACCAAGGCCTTCTACATTGAAGTATGGACTCCACTTACAGTGGTATAGCTATCATCTTATTCGCTGGTGTTGCTTCTGCTGTAGTATGGAGCACCTGCACCCGAAGGTCTTCTTCGCTACCACTTCCACCTGGCCCTCCTCCACTGCCTCTAATAGGGAACTTGCTGGACATGCCAACGAGACATCAGTGGCTTGTTTTTGACAAATGGGTTCAGGATTATGGCAAGCTATCCTCACACTCCCTATTTGACGTTCGCTTAACATTGCGCTTATTAGGCGACATCGTTCATGTTAGCGCGTTGGGAAAATCAATCGTCATTTTAGGTTCTCAAAAGAGGATAGCTGATATTTTCGAGAAGCGATCCACAAATTACTCTGATCGGATCCAGTTGCCCATGATGCAGTTGTGAGTATATCGCCCCCGTTCTTCTTATACCTTATAACATAATTTGATTAGAATAGGATGGGACTTCTCGTTTGGAAATATGTCATATTCCCCATGGTGGCGTCGTCACAGGAAATGTTTTACCGAACATTTCAATCAACGTAGCGCACAAAAGTACCAACATATCCAGCTTCAAGAATCACGAGTCCTCCTGCGGCGTCTGTTACATAGCCCAGAAGATTTTATGCATCATGTCAAGCTGTGAGTTTGGGCCTTTCCAGCAATGTTCCGTTCTAATCAACAGCCAATTTTAGCTCGATTGCTGCTATCATTGTCAAGATAACGTATGGTATCACGATCGCTGACAGAGATAATCCGTATTTTACCACTGCTGAAGAAGCAATGAATAGCGTCACCTTGGGCTCAGGTGTTCCGGGGACATTTCTTGTTGATCTACTCCCCATCCGTTCGCGTCTTTTATATCTTTCAACATGAATGTTCAGCCCTAACAATCCTGCTGTGTAGTGAGATTTGTACCCGCCTGGTTACCAGGTGCCGGATTCAAGAGAAAGGCTGCTCACTGGAGAAAGGTGCTTCATAAGATGATCGACCAGCCTTTCTACTCGGTCAAGGGTGACTTGGTTTGTAGACATTCAATGATGATTAGACACACTGCCCACCAACACTACCCAGGCCAATGGTGTAGCTACGTCCTCCATAGCTGCCACGTTACTTGAAAGTATGACCGAGAGTGAAAATCGTGAAGAAGAGGAGTTCATAGCAAAGCAAGCAATGGGCGCTGCGTATGCTGGTGCGTACAACTTCTAGTACATGGTTATAGAAGACGTCGATAAACCTCTTTCTGCAGGTGGGTCTGATACTGTGCGTGAATCTTGCCTTCTTCAAGCATGCGTGCTGAGTCACAGTCAAGACTGCATCATCCTTGCAATGCTTTATACTCGCAATGGCGATATACCCCGAGGTTCAACGCAAGGCGCAAGCTGAACTCGATGCCGTCGTTGGCTATGAGCGGCTGCCAGATTTCAACGACCGAGAATTACTACCCTACATCAACGCAGTCGTGAAAGAGGTTATCCGGTGGCAACCAGTGGCTCCTCTTGCTGTTGCCCATTCCTCGGTAGTTGATGATGAATATGATGGTTATTTCATCCCTGCAAAAACCATTGTCGTTGGAAATTCCTGGTATATTCTCCAACACCACCATTTCTTCCTTACTAAATGCCCAACTATACAAATCTAGGACGGTCCTACATGATCCAGAAATGTACCACAACCCTGAAGAATTCAATCCAGACCGCTTCTTGAAAGGCGGAGAACTAAATGACGAAATTCGCGATCCTACCGCTGCATTTGGGTTTGGACGGCGGTACGCTCCATATTCACCCCTTTATCTGGGATTATCACTCAGTTTTCTCACAGTGCCTGCCCTGGCGCCTATCTAGCTCGTAACACGATATATAGTTTTGTCGCTGCAATACTCTCCGTCTTCAATATTGAGCCACCTCTCGATAAAGCAGGACATGTCCTTCAGCTCACACCTCAGATGTCACCGGACTTGTTATCGTAGGGTTAAATTACTTTCATTAAGGGAACTTCTTTTTCTGATACATCCTTGGTTCAACATCCTAGCTTTCCTCTCCCCTTCAAGTGCAAGATTACCCCTCGTTCCGATAGTGCAAGATCCCTAATCAGAGAGTCTCAAGGAATCACCGAGTCTTCAAGGGACGAATGATAGGTCCACCGTATTCTAAAGACTTGATGCTTACCGAATATAGTTCTTTGGACTTTCATGTACACCCATCTAATCGTTTGTACAACTTTTTCTCCATCATCTACCACCCGAAGTGTTTCACCAGAATGACAAGTTGACTTCACGGCGTACAGTAGATCATATTTGACTATCAGAGATTCTATTCTCGTGACCGTCCTGCACTTCCCTTGCTCAGCGTGTTCTTCAAGTTCGGGACCGCAATAAGTGACATGACGGCTACTGACTCTGATCAAAACGGGACCGCTTCATTCTGTGAGGTGAATGCCATTTGCATGCTCTTACTAAGGGCTTTCGGGTCTTCTTTCATGACAAACGACCCTTCTTCACGGCACCAAACCATAGTAAAGTCACTGATCTTCTCATATAAAACGAACAGTGACGTCTAGATTGACCGTACTTATGGATATCACTTACCATGACGTTGTTAGTGCTGCATTCTTCTTGTTCGTCGCGGTTGCTTTTGTTCTAGCGTGGAGAACCTACGCCAAAAGGTCGTCCTCGCTACCACTCCCGCCAGGCCCTCCTTCACTACCTCTTATAGGAAATCTGTTGGTCATGCCAACGGCATATCAGTGGCTTGTCTTCGACAAGTGGATGAAGCAGCACGGTAGGTTCCCCCAATGTTCACCATTTAGTGCCAAACCAGTAATATTATTATTCCAATCAACCAGGAGACATCATCCATGTCAATGTATTAGGGAAATCAATCGTGATCTTAGGTTCCGAAAGAAGGATATCCGACCTTTTCGAGAAACGATCCGCAAATTACTCAGACCGGCCTCAGTTGCCTATAATGTACCTGTGAGTGCGTTGCCTTTCTTCTCATCCCTCCCAACTCAATATCACCAGAATAGGGTGGGATTTTTCGTTTGGCATCATGCCTTACTCCACGCGGTGGCGTCGTCACAGAAGATGTTTTGTGGAGAATTTCAATCAAAGAAGTACGCAAAAGTACCAGCCTGTTCAACTTCTAGAATCTCGAATTCTTCTGCGGCGTCTATTGCATAGCCCTGGGGATTTTATGGAGCATGTCAAACTGTAGGTTTACCTATCTCCCTCTACGTTTCGCTCTATTCTAATCTGTGCTATACTTTATAGCTCAGTTGCTGCAATCATCCTCAAGATAACATATGGCATCATGGTCTCTGGCAAGGACGATATATATCTTACCAATGCCAAGGAAGCGATGGATAGTGCTGCACAGGCTGGTATCCCTGGTGCATTTCTGGTCGATCTATTGCCCATTCGTTCGTACCATCGATCTCTAAGCTATTCATACTAATAATGTTATTATCCAGTGCGATTTTTACCAGCCTGGATGCCAGGAGCAGGGTTTAAGAAGAAGGCCGCTCACTGGAACACAGTTCTTCGTGAAATGATTGACCGGCCGTTTTACTCGGTCAAGCGTGATCTAGTTCGTGTCCATTTATTTTTCTTTCCTCTTAAAGCAGCCCCTGTTTACACATATAATGCCCTAGGAAGATGGAGTGGCTGGGCCCTCGATAGTCGCTACGTTACTCAAGAGCATCGCCGACGGAGGGAATCATGAAGAGGAGACTATAGCCAAACAGTCGATGGGTGCTGCATATGCAGGTATGTACAAGGCCATTCCTTAAGCATTCGCAGACTGAGAGGAGCTCTTCAGCTGGAGTCGATTCTGTGCGCACACCTAGAGCTCTTTGAGCATGGATACTAAATTGTGTAACAGACCGCCTCACCCGTGCAAGCATTTATACTTGCCATGGTCATGTACCCCGAAGTTCAGCAAAAGGCACAGGCCGAAATCGATGCAGTCATTGGGAACGAGAGGCTGCCAGATTTTAATGATCGTAACTTACTAGCCTACGTCAACGCAGTCGTTAAAGAGGTCACTCGGTGGCAGCCAGCGGCTCCTTTTGCTGCCCCCCATTGTTCGATGGTCGATGATGAATATGACGGTTATTTCATCCCCGCGAAGACAATCGTCATAGGAAATTCCTGGTGTGTAGTCCGGGTCTTTCTTTCCTATCTGGCTAAACGAATCAAGGACGATCCTGCATGATCCAGAGATGTATCCTAATCCCGAAGAGTTCAACCCCGACCGCTTCTTGAAAGATGGGAAGTTGAATGATGATGTTCGTGACCCCGCAGGGGCTGCTTTTGGGTATGGACGACGGTGTGTTTTTGATTCCCTGTTATATTCAACATATATAGGATACTCAGTTTATTCATCTACAGTGTCTGTCCTGGCATGTATCTGGCAGAGAATACAACCTATAGTATGATCGTTGCAATCCTCTCGGTCTTCAATATTGAGGCGCCTCTCGATAATCCTGGATGTTCACGGCTGTCTCCTCAGATGTCGTCGGGCGTGCCGTCGTAAGTGCTAAATTCTTGTATTGGGGTGAAGATAGCGTTCTGAGCTATTGGTTGGCCAATATTCTCCAGCTACCCTCTTCCTTTCAAATGTAGGATAACCCCTCGCTCCGAAAGTGCCAGATCATTAATCAACGAATCTCAAAACACCACCGAGTATATGGGGTTAGATGATTTCAATCAACCATAGTTTGGTGACAGCTTCCATTGAAATACGCGATACAATTTGAATCATGATGTGGCCACGTATCGATGTGTTAATAACTGGCGCCACCACCTCAGGTTATGGAAGTTGAACATAGCGGTATATGCGGCCGAAAGACGGGCACAGAACTACACAATTAAGAGTATAGTCGGCTGTGGGAATCATGATTGAAACTGGCTTTGACTTTCAGAAGCCCCATACCCGCCCAATGTTGCTGGCGTGATCAATGGCGACGGTCACGCCCTTGAAGGTACTGGAGCTTCACTGAGCAGCACAAGCCTTGGTGAATGTGGGCCGTAAGATTGCAAGGGGCGAAGCGCGCGCAAGGTCAAGGTGCGTGAGGCAAGAGTGTGAGGAGAGACCGAAGGAGAACTATAAAAGTTGGCGCTCAGCGCTTAAAACTTGATATTCTACTATATAGTACATATAGGACCGCTCATAGAAGCATGATCGCCAGCATCGGTAACACAATGAAGGCTTTAGAGACTCTGAATTTTATCGCTGTCAGTCAGGGTGTTGGGGTCCAGTCAGGGATGGTAACTCGAAAGTAGCAAGGGCAGAGCGGTAGTTGAAAGCGTGCGTGCCGTTAAGTGGGCTATGAGGCGGGACGCTAAGTATGATAGGAATGAGAAAAAATGGTTTCGACGTACTCCGGCGGCGTGGGCCTTATAGAGGACAAAGCAATTGGGGACCAGACGCGCATGTATGCACGAAAGGCCCAGAAACGATGACGAAAAGAGGTCCCGTGGCTGTATCCGTGTACATCGTACTGAGATGACTTGCAGGCACGTAAACCCGATGAGGGCGGTGCGAAAATGAGTAAAGGGAGAGTGGTAGAGGAAGGAGATCGATCTTGACAGTCGACGTGTCGCCGATTTTGGATGTTGGAGTTTGCTGTTTCCTCGTGATGCTGTAGGGAGCCCGGAGTACATGTATAAGGTTAACGCCCAACACGAACACAAACGGAAGCTACACATAAAATCGTATGCGTGTCCCTTCATCCGCATCAAGGTGGTCTCTTCATTAACTATGATCTCAAAGGCAGTATGCTGAGCTCAGAGGTCTGAGCGGGCAAACGTTGAACTCAAGTTTATTGGTGGAAACATATTACGCAATGCCGGCTGGATTATGGGGGACCACAATACGTAGTAGCGGCAATGCTTATGGCAAGGAGACGAGCGGGAAAGGCAGGAGAGAGTAGGTCAAGGCAAGGAGATGGTCCAGAGATGTGCCAGTGGTGGACTTGAGAGTGTATATCACGTTCGAGAAGGGGGCAGTTTGGTTAGGTATAGCGTGACCATCTGTAGGTGGTCTTCTTGCTGGCGACAGGATTTTTTGGCAAGGGCTGTGTCGATGCTCATCGCCACGCGTCGAGTTGTTTACAGTAGGCCTTCTATGCATTCCAATACTGGCCAGGCTGTGGGCTTCCAACATCCTAAAGTGCATTGTATCGGTGAACGGGGGTATCAGGGGAGTTGGCCACATATCAGGGGCTCATTGAATGCAGAGATAGGCAGAGATCTGCAGTGAGTGGTCGAGAAAGTATACTCTAACTTAACTTGAAGTCGTTATCACTGCGGAGGTAACTGCATAAGGGCCTCAAACGGATGGTCCAAATGCGTGTTAATCACCGCAAGGAGATGATATAGAGTCTCTTCCATATTTCCATATTTGAGTATACCATTGGCAGCTGCTACACCACCTTACACCACCATCATTGTTTCCCTATTCAGGTAACAGCTAAGCGTATCCTAGTGAAACTTGAATAGCGATATCTTTTTTTGGGGCGGCGGGTCCGAACTGGCATAAGCGTACCATAAGCTTAGCTTCAAGGCTGGAGGTAAGTGCATTATCGTCAGAGTTGTCATCTGTCACGGTTGTCATTTGGGCCAAGAGTATTTGAAGTAAATAAATGTAAATAAATGCTGTGTATCAACTCCGGTTCCAGTCACCTTCAGAACCATTATCGGTCTACACAACGCTGTACACGCTCAGGCATCATCGCGATAAAGTAAGTACATCACCCAGTATGGCGCTTGAACATTAAATGGTATTAGCACTGGGCATAGCATTTAATCCTTGAATATGGATATTTGGGTGTGGCGGTCGTCAAAATTCGAATTTTCGGTATGCGACTCTAAAATCAGTTTTCGTGCCTCTTTTGAACGAGGTGTGATAGCGTTACGGTAAGGAAGTTTGTGGCTGGCCGAATGTGATACAGTAAGTCAGAATGTCCTAGGGAGTTAACATCAAGCGCACATCATAACACCGTCGGAATTGGCATCATCTGCAGGAATTTCATTGCCATCTGCATCTTTTGCTTTCGAAATGTTGAAAGCAGCAAGAACGGTTGCAATTGTCAACCAAAGCTGCCAAAAGTCAGCAATAAAAAATGGCATGGTTGAACATATATTTACCGTAGCACTGGCCATGTGGCGTCCAGGGCAAATTCTGTTGACAGTCAACGGATGAAGCTAGCATATGATGGCCCACTGACCGCCTCCCAAACCCGAAACCAAGGATGTGTTCGTCGTTATTAAGTTCCCCGTTTTCCTGCAGGAAACGTTCTGGGATAAATAAATCGGGTTGTGAATACCTCGACTCGTCGCGTGTCATGGCCCTAAGCACGGTTCAATGATTGCAGCGTGCTTATCCAAGTAATGAAGGACTACCAGATGTTTGCCATCACGATCGTACCTTGTGGAGAAACAATGAGAACTGAGGAGTTAATGTTGATGGAAGGTAACATACCTTTTGGAATGTAATACCCATCATAGATATCGTCTAAGCTGGTGCTATGGGGTACACCTAAGGGGGTGACAGGACGCCACCTCATGACCTCCCGAAGAATCGCCTCCACGTAAGGTAAACTCTCGTGATCACCATAATCGGGCAAGCGATGAGTACCAACCACCCTGTCGATTTCCTCCTGTGCCCTTCGCTGTGCATCAGGGTTGACCAACATAGCATAGAAAAAAAAACCCAGAGTCGAAGCACTCTGTGGGATGCAGGCAGGCCGATCAGTAGCCACGACCTCATGGAAGTGTAGAATCTACACTCACAGTCTCTGCACCACCTGACGGGAATTGTTATCGGATGGAAGTAGAAATATATACCTTCTTACCTGCAAAGGCGGTCGCCGTTACACCTTTAATATCCTCTTCTCGGTATGCCGCAGCACCACGAGCATTATTACATTTAAGGAGGTTCGCCGCCAAGCCCGATATTTGCGCACCTGCCGCCTTTGAAAGATCAACCGCGTTAGGGCTCAAGTCAGACTCTTATGATTGCTCTATTGCCCTACCATCCTTTCTTTCACGAAGTTGAATGGAACATTTTGTATTTTGTCTGTACCAACCTTGCATTTTTCTGCAAACCCCTTGAACCCAGCGCCGGGAAGCCACGAAGGAACATGTCTTAAAAAGGGGAAAACATTGACAAGTACGGCACCAGGGAAGAACACTTCAGAAACTTTGTTGGCTGCTTCCTCAACAATTGAGGAATATCTTTCGACGTCAGCTAAGGATATATTGCTGTCATACATAGTCGCCATTACGGCGGCCGCAGATGCCCTAAATTTGATAGCGTCAACACCAGAGAAAAGAAATATATATGGGTAGCTTACATTTTGTAATGTGACACAAAATCATCTGGCGTGGTGAGCAGTTTGGATAGCATCTCGTGTACCATTCTGGTTTGCGTAGGTCGATAATTGAGCGCTGCCTCTTTCTTGAAATTTTGTTGATAAATTCTTCTGTGTCGTCGCCATTTATCGCCGTAAGGTACAACGGCAACATTAAAGTCTAAACCCATCCTTGAACAGTATCAGGGGCTAATGTAGGAGTGTGTGGGGTCAAATTTGTCGTACATCTCGATGATAGTTATTACAGGGCGATCGGAGTATATCCGAGAACGCTCCTCGAAGAGAGCTCTTGCGTCCTTTACAGTGTTGACAATGACGATGTGCTGAGTGAATTCTTTGAAGTGAACGATGCCACCTACAACTCACATATCAGTTATGTTTTAACTAGAAGAAATGACGGGTTTACTGACCATAAATCTTGGCCCAGGAAGTGTACGTATGCCAAGGTGTTACCGTTGGAATAACTCGAATCTTTCCTGAAAGTAGGCTTGCCTTCGGTCCTGGTGGGTAAGGCGGGTGGACAGAATATGACATCCACAGTTTGAGGAGTATTGTGCCAAATAGTATGAGAAGAAGTCCAAAGAGCGTTGTTGCAGCGTCACCCATGTCTTGGCAAATGGAAGGATGAGAAGTCCATGTCAAGCTCTTTATATCGCGTTCCGAAGGTCCTCACAACTGTCGCATTGTGAGCGCCACTGAGACGTGAGAGGGATTAGGACATTACATTACCTGTTGTCATGTGTTCTACTAAATTTGTGTGGCTTTCGGGCAGGGCTTTGTAGTCTAACGGTCTATAATTAGGCGGAGCCAACCTCATGTATGTCTAACCCTGTCTAACCCTGGCTTAGGCAGCACGGCGGTTCTGGCAACGGTTGTTAGCACGATGTTATGAGAGCAACTGAGCTTCGCACATGCAAACAACTTTGTGGCAACTGGGGAACCCCTGAATATTAAGATCCGAATGAAAACCAGCCAACTCAGGCGGCGCCACCGTACCGCAAGATCTAGTCGTTCCGAAAAAGTGTACCCAGAAGTCAAGTTACAGCTAACTGCAAGATTGTGGCGTTTGAGTTGCTCCGAGTCTCTCGTGGTAAGCTACACTCCCCAGAATGGTCTTCAGGTCCGCAACTTTGAAGCTCCACTTTTTCACTTCACGGTCACCTAGAAACTACATGACAATGACATTGTCGTTAACATGTCGTATTGGACTTGCAAAAAACTTACTCTATAACTTCCCAAGTGATCTTGGCTGCGAGTTCCTTCGTGTGCAACATAGCTGTTCTAAGTCCTTTCGACTTGAG
Organism: Myochromella boudieri; assembly: GCA_018221655.1. Classification (NCBI taxonomy): domain Eukaryota; kingdom Fungi; phylum Basidiomycota; class Agaricomycetes; order Agaricales; family Lyophyllaceae; genus Myochromella; species Myochromella boudieri. Next base: position 59,327 of record JABCKU010000043.1, on the reverse strand, counting down.
GTGGTTATAACGATCTCTACATAAGATGTAAGAATAAGGGGTTGAGAGTAGACAGATCTCCATGAACCATCACTAGGAATTTGAAGATGCGAATCCCCTTGTTTGGCAAGGTTCTTTCTTTTTCTTTTTGCGTCGCGCTCTGATGCCCCATAATCCCATCAACCACTTTTCGTTCCACCGGCAATCCCCGGCTTACGGCATGATATTATACTAACCGCACCATCACCTGTAATTTTTGGTCTCAGTCACAAGCAAGGTCTTGTCGACGAATCCTCTAGTGCGAAGTGCGGGGAAGTGCGAAGTGGTACCGTTTTCCCAAATTAAAATTACGTCCCGCTTAGGTGATGGCAGGGCTCCAACAATTGTGCACAGTGTGGGTGCCTACGACTTTGCACTCACTGCTGTAAGATGGCGTGCATGGTAATTTTATACCTGAGTATTCCTAAGCACACTTCATATGGCCCGCGTGGCGCAAGGAAAATTTCGGGGAAAACTGGTATACCTGTTGACCCTCAGTCAGATGCTTTCTAATTTGAGTGCTCAGGGTTTAAAATACAGTATTCAAACTACTTAAAGTAATTAGAATAACTTGAGAAAAACAGCTAACAAAAGTGTATTGCACATATCTGATAGTAGTACAGACTAGTACAAGTTTGGTTGAATGTAATCCTAAAGACTGAAGAGATCATTGTTGTATGGATACACGGCATTAACCCCAGAATGATACTAGACCTTTCAAACGGTACCGGCAGACACAAGATTCAAGATTCAATCCTTGAAGAAGGATGGTTGGGTGTGAGGGTCGTCAGAATTCGAATTTTCGGCATGCAACTCTAAAATCAGTTCGCGTGCCTCCCTTGAACGAGGTGTAATGGCGTTACGATAGGGGAGTTTGTGGCTAACCGAGTATGATATAGCAAGTCAGAATGTTCCAGGGAGGTTGGCATTAGACCTACATTATAAGACCGTCGTAATAGGCATCATCTGCAGGAATTTCATTGCCATCTGCATCTTTTGCTTTCGAAATATTGAAAGTAGCGAGAACGATTGCAATTGTCAACCAAAGCTGTCAAACGTCAGGAATTAAAAGGGTATGGTTGAACTGCAAAATACAATAATATTTACCGCAGCACTAGCCATGTGGCGTCCAGGGCAAATTCTAACGGCAGTTCAACAGATGAAACCATAATATACAAGCCCACTGACCGCCTGCCAAATCCGAAGCCGAGGATGTGTTCGTCGCCATTGAGTTCCCCGTTTTCCTCCAGGAAATGTTCTGGAATAAACAAATCGGGTTGTGGATACTTTGACTCGTCCCGTGTCATGGCCCTATGACATAGTTTAATGATTACAATGTGGTAATTCAAGTAATCAAGAATTACCAGATATTTGCCATCACGATCGTACCTCACAGTGAAACGATAAGCGGGGCATTAAAGATAATGGAAGGTAATGTACCTTTGGAGATGTAATATCCATTGTAGATATCGTCTAAGCTGGTGCTATGGGGTACACCTAAGGGGGTGGGAGGTCGCCACCTCATAACCTCCCGGAAGATCGCTTCCACGTAAGGTAAACTGTCATGATCACCATAATCGGGCAAGCGATGGGTGCCGACTACCCTATCAATCTCCTCCTGTGCCCTTCGCTGTGCATCAGGATTAATCAACATGGCGTAGAAAAATGACCCCAGAGCCGAAGCGCTCTAAGGGATGAACATGGGCCAATCAACAGCCACAACCTAGCGGAAACATAGAATCTACACTCACAGTCTCCGCACCAGCTGATGGGAATTGTTAATTGATAGGAGTACTAAAAAAAAGCATCTTACCTGCAAAAGCGGTCGCCATTACACCTTTAATATCCTCTTCTTGGTCTGCTGCAGCGCCGCGAGTACTGTTACGTTGAAGAAGGTCCACAACTAGGCCCGATATTTCCGCATCTGCCGCCTTCAAAGGATCAATTGTGTTAGGGCTCAAGTCAGATTATTAAGAATTATGCTATTGCCTTACCATCCTTTCTTTAACGAAACTGAAGGGAATATTCTGAAGTTTGCCTATAACAATCTTGCATTCTTCTGCAAACCTCTTAAATCCAGCGCCGGGAAGCCATGAAGGAATGTGTCTTAAAAAGGGGAAAACATTGACAAGTACGGCACCAGGGAAATATACTTCGAAAGAATTGCTGGCCGCTTCATCGACAATTGAGTTAAATCTCTCAACGTCAGCTGAGGATATTTTACTGTCATATATTATTGCCATTACAGCCGCTGTAGCTGCCCTAAATTTGAGAGTGTCAACGCTGGAGACGGGGTATTTAGCGTGTGGCCTACGTTTTGTAATGTAATACAAAATCATCTGGCGTGATGAGCAGTTTGTAAAGCATTTCATGCATCTTTCTGGTTTGCGTAGGCCGATAATTGACCACCGTCTCTTTCTTGAAATTCTGTTGATATATTCTTCTGTGCCGTCGCCATTTATTACCGTAAGGTAAAAGAGAAGTGTTATAGTCCCAACCCATCCTTGAACAGGATTAGGGGTTAACGCGGGAGTGTGGGGGTGGAATTTGCCGTACAAATCAAGCATAGTTATTACAGGACGATCAGAGTATATCCGAGAACGCTCCTCAAAGAGAGCTATTGCATCCTTTACAGTGTTGACAATGACGATGTGCTGAATGAATTCTTTGAAGTGAAAGACGTCACCTATAACTCATGTATCAGTTGTGTCCTAACTAGAAAAAACAACGGAATCGCCGACCATAAATCTTGGCCCAGGAAGTGTACGTGTGCCAAGGTGTTACCGTTGGAATAACTCGAATCTTTCCTGAAAGTAGGCTTGCCTTCGGTCCTGGCGGGTAAGGAGGGTGGACAGAATGTGACATCCATAGTTTGAGGAGTATTGTGGAAAATATTATGAGAAAAAGTCCGGCAAGCGTCGACACAGTGTCTCCCATGGCCTGGTAGAGGAAAGGACGAAGAGCCCCTTGCCAAGCACTTCAAGTCGTATTACGAAGCTCCTCACAATTGTCACATTGTGAGAAGCGAGAGGGTTCAGAATAGTACTCGCTGTCATGTGTTTTACTAGGCTTCTGTAGTGTTCAAGTTCTGGCAGGACTTTGTAGTCCCACGGCTTATAATTAGCCAGTCTCAGCTGAAGTCATGGATGGGATTATCTTTCGTCTATGTCTTGGTGTAAATCGAACCATGCTAGGGTTTGGGCTTCACACTGTCTGGCCACACCCTTCGGCTGGACTGGAGTTTGTAGTCTCACGGCTTATAATTAGGCGGAGCCAGCCCTCCATGTACACTTGGTGTGAATCGAACCCTGATAGGAATTGGGCCTCACACTGTCGTCCACACCCTGTCAACTGGAATTAGTTGGTGGTAGAGGAGCACGGGCGGATATCAGTTTTGTTGGCGGTTTTCGTTATGGGTTGGCGGCAAGACCATGGGTCGGTCGAGTATCTGCGCAGCCTGAGCCTAAACCTGTAAACAATGAACTTATTTTCATTGTGGTAACCAGTCATGAGGAGCTGGGACTCACCAAATGCTATAAAACTTTCTACGCTGTCCACGCTTTCCCCTTTCTCCCTCACACGCGACCTTTTCTACACTTCCCGTTGAGCTGATATAACTTGCAGGCACATTGGCGTAGTTTACGACTTTGAACACCACCTGCGGGAGAGGATTGGATCTGCATTTTGAAACCGACTGTTAGCAGAGATACGGTGATACGTTTCAATTTCTCTTCTTACCAGTGGGCTGAGCTAAACCAGTCATTGCCATTTCTACTTTGGGTTAACGTCCACTTTTTCCGTTGTCAAATTAGCAACGTATCGTGGAGGAGTGCAGTAAGATTCTAGGCCCAGTGTGCAATAATATGTGGGCCGTGATAAACGACGACTAGAGCGTGTTGTGTATGTTAATACGGTAAATGATCCATACAAGGGTGACATTTCGGAAGTTGATCATGAAGTTAAAATGCTTTTTCCTAAAGCTAGCCATCAAAAATATGATTGCCACAACCTTCGTCATTGCAGTGTGCGGGCATGGACCTGTGCCCAATATATATGAACCTCAAGATCAATCTTCAATGGCAGCGTTAAGTATTGGGCAGTAGACATTATGTATTTCGTTGCAGTCATTAATAAATAAATAAAAAGGCGAGACCATTGTAGGATGACTAGGAGAGAGAGTTACTGACGACTTATCGTTACGATATGCAGGATGAAAGAAAGTTAATAGAGACCAGGCTGATCGAAACGAAATAGGCCGGGTGGAATTATAATGAGGGCCGTGGTGTAAGGACGAGAGACCGAATGTATGTACAGAGATCCTGCATGCTTGAGTGTTAGCGCAGAAGTTTTTTGTTGTGGCCGTCCATTGATATCCCATCATATTGCATATACCGAGAAGAGATCCTATCATGTTTCGGGCTTTACCCGCCAGATGACGGCAGCAGCTGCGACAGACAGCACGATCACCCCAATCGCAGTTTGTAATTGGATCTATCAGTCAAATCAGTTAGAACAACGCATCAAAAAAAGAATGCACGGAACAACCACGTACCAGTTCCCTTTCACGAGTCTTGGTCGCTGTAACATCGCGATCTACAGCAGAAGAATTCTTCGAACGCGATGATGGCAGGTACATTGACGAATCGGGCGTTGCTAGGGTCTCCGCACCAGCCTCCGAACGCATCTTGCCCTGCACGCCGAGGACTGTATCCTCGTCATCCTCGTCCATAGCTACGCGGGCCTTGAGTGCCGATACTACACTGCCTTTACTGGGTGACGGCTCCTCCGAGGCAAGCGTCGCATCCGTATCGTCGTCATCCCCTCCGTCTCTCGACCCAGCAGACCGGCTTCTTGACGGCCTCTGCCCCGATCGCCCCCGCCTCGACCCACTAGATTTTCTCCGACGCGGGCGGTTCGAGTCCGATGACAGACTCCGCGGGCTTGGGGGCGTCACGAGCCCAATATGATTCGCTGCATCGCCGTTCATCCGGACGCTCCCTACATGCTCCTGCGCTTGCTGCTTCAGTTGCAGCTCGAATATCTGGTCCTGCTGTGTCTTGATGGCGGCGGCGGCAACACCGAGTTTCTCCAAGCCTGTGTCCATGCTGCGCACCTGGCCCTCCCACTGCTCGCGGGCCTGGTTCAGGCGCTCTCGCTCCTTGTCCCAATCCTCGCGCACGCTGCTCCACTGGCCCTCCATGGATTTTTTCCACTCAAGTACCATGGCACTGAGGCTTTCCTTCTCCTCTGTGATAGGCATGGCAGGAGGTGGCGTTTCGGCCTCGCTCTGAACGTTGGGGGTCGCTGCGGTTTCCTGCATGGCTGTTACTGTGGCTTCGAGCGCTGATACTTTGCTCTCGAGAGCAGAAATGGTGTTTTGTGCGGCTGTATGCTGGGCTTCGAAGGACGATGCCAAAGAGGTTGTCAAGGTCATGAGGGCGCCCACCTGTTCCAGAACCCGGTCAAGTGCCTCGTCATTATGAGAAGACGTCGAAGATGCAGCGACCTTGGATAGAGGGGAGGAAGGGGATGAACGTCGGGGAGCGGCGAGGAGTTTCGAAGTGGGAGGATGTGAGCTGAATTGGTCAGCGCTGCGCAAGCCGAGGTTCGTTGGTTCAGGCGTTCGTGGCCGGCCCAACTCATCGTTTCTTCTCCTCCGCTCTTCTTCGTCTTCCAGCTGCTCATCACGCTGCTCCTGATTCTGGTCATCCTTTGGTTGCTCCTGCTTCGAAGCCTCGGAATATGCATCTTGTTCACGGGCATCCGCAGCGAGTTCCTCTTCATTCTCCTCCTCCACCCGCTCGAGCTCGTGAGGAACGATCGTTGCGATGCTTCGCGCGTCGTCGTCGTCATCATCGTGTGCCACTCCCTCCTCGTCTTCTTCATCAAACCCACCCCTTGGTTCCTGTTCCTGCTGGTGGTTACGGTGGCCGTCTTCAGTCTCGCGCTCCTGTCTCCTGGTCTCCATCATCTCCCGTATAGTTTTTACCTCTCGTTTGATAGTCTCATGCTCAGCAAGCACGTCCTCCAAAGCGCGGATCTTGTCAACGTGGGACGATAACGAGGACTGTGTCTCTTGGAGTTTCGTCTGCAAGTCCACTAGTGTTGACGCTGTCAGTGCTGTCGTGGAAGGGGCAGCTACCTGCTCCGGCGAGGCTGAGGTCGATGCAAGAACAGAGGGTTCCCGAGAAGCTGGTTGCGTGGATGGTTGTGTTTGAGTTTGAGATCGCACAGGAGGAAGGGTAGATGGGTATTGAGGGAGGTTGGCGGGCTGGCGAGAGTTATTTATAATCATGAGTCACGGCATATGATTCAAAAAATTTTGCAACAAACCAAATTTCCCCCAAGGGTATCGTGTATCTCATTCATGGCACCTGTGAGAGTATGCAGTTCTGAGCCTGTTTCGCGGCTCTTCTGCAGTTCGCCCTGCAGCCGGCTGAGTATATGGTCAAATGTCAGACCGCTCTTCCCTGGCGGACGCATACTGCCACCCATGCCACCCATACCAGCCAAACCCTGCTGTGACATCTGCGGTCGACGCTGCTGACCAGGGGCAAAGGGAAAGTTGGTGCCCGTGCCATTGGGATTGGGATTACTTGGTCCGGGCTGTGCCATCATAGACGTGCCCTGTCCGGAAGAGGCCTGAAATTGCTGTTGCTGCTGTTGCTGCTGTAGCTGCTCCACGCGTGCCTGTACCTGTACATCCTGTTCCGAAAAGACACAGACGACGCGGGCGGCGACTTTGTGGTGGATAATGGTCTTGTTGTCTTCACCGACGATATCTATACCAAATTCCTAGGCACGCGAGTCAGGGCTGGCTTGGTGGGGGATGCTGGATTTAATGAATTCTAAGCAGATACGCACTACGATGTCGTCGCTTTTAAGCTCATAGGGGTCTGACTCGAGACCCTCGTTGCTGAGACGGTCGCCGTTTATAAAGGTACCATTAGAGCTCTTTACGTCTTTGATGAAAATCTGCAGCAGGCGGGACGCTCAGCAGGTCTCAGAGTAGAGAAAAAAGGGCACAGACCTTGGCGCCCTCTTCCCAGACCTCGGCGTGCTGCCTGCTGAGGACTTTGGAGTCGAAATAGCCGTTTCTCTCGCCTGGAGCAGTCTTTGCATTAGTTTGACGGCCAATTTTTACGCGCTGTCCATGAGCGAGGGAGATGTGTTTGGGAACAAAGGAGTCATTAAGAGGATATAGGTAGAGAGCTGGGAAGACAGGCTGGACGGGGGCGGGCATGGCTGCAGCTGGCAGACCTTTGACTCGGTATGAGAAAGTGCCAAACAATCTGTAACCCTAACCATAACGGAGCTCCACGCGGCTCCCAGCAGAAGGCTGTTTGATTTCTCCTTGCAATCTCCGGGCCCGCCGTGTCTCCCACTAATAAATTTAAATGGGATATGTCAGGCCCGACATACGGTAACCACTACTCCAACTGAAGTAACCAACCAAAGATGGCTGTCTTCAAAAGCCTTCTTATCAACCCCCCCCTCAAAACTTTGTCAGTGATCCACTCGGCAATTCCCGACCATGCTTCCCCTCCAGACCCTCGTGATATACGGCCTCGCGTTTGCCCTTCCAGCCGCATACCTCGCATACCGCCACTTTCTCGCCAAGTCCTCCCCTCCACCGCCTGCTAGACCGCTCATCCAAAGGCCTCTAAAATCCATCATGCAGGCTGCCTCAGAGAACCTTCCCCCGCCAAGAGGCGACCCCATCACCACTGAACAGCTCAAGCGCTACGATGGCACAGACCCAACCCTTCCAATCTATGTGGCGATCAAGGGTACGTTTCATCATACACCACAGGCACATAATCTTATTCCTCTGCACAGGCACCGTCTTTGACGTCTCCCACAAGGCTGATATCTATGGCAAAGAACGCTCCTACCACATATTCGCAGGCAAGGATGGGTCCAAGGGTCTCGGCATGTCCACCCTCGTTGAAGAACACGCTGTGCCAGATTACTCGTCTCTAAACGAGCATGACATGGGCGTGCTAAACCAGTGGCACTCGTTCTTTACGTGCGTGTTGCCCATATTATTTATTTTAGCGCCACAATACTAATTCACCCTACAGCAAGCGGTATGCCATTGTTGGAAAGGTCGCCGATGGACCATTCCCTGCGCCTCCTCTTCCTGGCGAAGAACCTCCGGAAGTATCGATTTCGAATCTCTAGGGCCTTCAAAAAAAGCAAAGTGTATTTAGGACTCGTGCTGATGTGCCATATATTACCTGCGGAATCGAACATAATAATGAGCTAGTCTTTCCACGCTGTGACCGGAAGGATGCAAGCTACGTCACCGCCATGACTTATCACAAGTTTAGCTAGCTCTACGTCGATCATGACGCGGAACATAAGCTTCTACCATTCAAGATGCCTGTCCTAGAGTGCATGCAGAGCATCGCCCAAGAAGAGTAAAGCAGGTAATATTGATGAACCCAAGATCATGAGAGTGATTAAATTAAAGTATGAGTATCCCATATTTAAACGTTATCAAAAGCCAATGACACGTTATAGAGTATGAATAATAAGTCGAGTATCACATACTTGAGTAACTCCAAATCACAAGGCAGTAAATTCCTATCGTACAGCAAGGTATAGTCCTTCAATCGCCACATTAGCCTGCCAGATCCCCAGCCTACGGACTGCACGTAGCGCCGCAGGCGCAGGAAGGACTAGGACAAGTGCAGGTAGCACAAACACTATAAGAATGAGGGAAAAGACAATCGTGATACTTGGTTTAATAACTAGGAAATAGAAAAGGGCTTGATATGACGTGGGATCGGTGAACTAGCACATACATGGGTAAGTGATATTGATCACAGCACGAGAGTGCAAAACGCACCATAGCATACGAGTTCTTGTAGAACGACTGTTCTGTGACGACATCACCAGCCCCTGATTCGATTTCGGCAGAGGTGGCTGCACGGTTGCGACTGAATATTGGGCGTGGAGGAGATGGTGCTGGGTACGCTAGGGGGTAGTGGAATCGTGATTGGAGGGCAAGCTGCGGATATAGTCAGCGACTGTGCATGGTGGGAAGCGGATAAGACGGACTTCTCCTCGGGCGAAAGTACGGGCTCCAATCAAGTTAAAGAAACAGAGGATTGCTCCCAGTGGTAAAGCCATGAGAAGAGTGGTTCCAGCCTAGTAGGAGGATAAGTATTATGAATCGAGAACTGTGAGAAATGTATGTGCACCACTGTGAAGACAAATAGGTAGACCCACGCAGCTAATGCATATGGGAAGTTGAGCACGGCGAGGTGGAATAGCGCCTTGTAGTACGCCCTAACGTGTAGCGGCCTAAAGTACCTTTTAAACCAGCTGCCCTCCCGTCTCCCCGCACCATCCGTTCGTATTCTTTGCCCTTCCTCATCGCTTGACAGCGACAGGTACACCTGCCGCCCTCCCTCAAGCTCCCCCATATAATCACCCTCGTCCTCCGTGCGGAACAGCATGACTACGGTGCGCGCAAGAGACGGAGCGACTGAGGTTGTACTTGTATGCGAGAGCGATCGTGGTCGACCCACTGAGCGGCGCGTGACGCTGGGTGTCAGCAAAGGGGCAGAATCCCCTGCATCGGTGTCGTCGTGCTCATATGCAAAGGGAACCTGTGGAGACAGCTCCTGGTCAGAGTACGAACCATCCCCCGACACGGACTGCGCATTTGGTACGCGGTGGCGATGTGCCCTTTGTGCCCTGCGTCTTTCGCGGGACGGATACGGCGGTGGAGGGTCGACGACGGTTACAATGCATGTTGAGGGCGGGCCAGTGTCGGTGGGTTCTGGGATTGCATCGTCGATGACCATGGTTGGTGGAAACAAATCCTGGGTCTGTGGTTCACACGCAACCTTGACTTGTCACTTGTCACTTACTCGCTTCCACCCCGATGAGCAATGTTCACTATCCTTTGCACGATGAAGTCAACCTAGTACGGCTTGTTCGACGTCTAGAAAAAGCCCCGGAGGAGAAATGGGACGAGTCTCAGAGACTGCCCACTTGGATCAAGGCGCAGGGCATTGTACAGGTAATGACACGTTAATTACACGTTTACTAGAGCTCGTCCTGATATTCTTCGTTGAACAGAAAGTCAAGTTCGCACGTAAGCTTCTCATGAACGTGGAGCTATCTGAAGAGGACCAAACGCCGTGAGGCTGTCCATCCTGGTCTATTCGCTGCCTCAACATCTAACGTGTTGACAGAGAGCGTATCCAGCGACTCGATAAAATTCGAATCAAACTCGACACAGTCGAGTCGTTTGCAAAGGGAGTCACCGAGGTGCGCCTACCTTCGTATTTGTAATTGCATATTCTTACATGCCGTCCAGCGGACAACCCCGCTACATAGACGGCCTCCCCCTGTTCCACGGCCACCCACCTCGTTACCGTTGGACCTACCCACTGTTGGACTAGTTACTTCACCCGAGGGCGAGTCTGCACCTGTACCAGACGATCTTCTCCTCCCCGCCGACACTCCGGCCTTCCCCTCCGCCACCAGCTTCGTTCTCCCCTCGCCCATGACCCTAATCCCCTCCTCCATTCCCGCAACAGCCACCGCATCCACAGCCGTTGCTACCGGTGTCCTCCAGCACTCTTCTGCTCTGCAGCAGGAGCTTTCCGACCAGCTCGCACAGATGGCCTCACAGCTTAAGCGGAATGCACTGCACTTTTCTGACACGCTGGTGCGTGACCAGGCGGTCGTAGAGGAAACGAAGGGGAAGTTGGAGAGTAACTTTGATATCATGACCAAGGAGCGTCTGCGTCTGAGGGACCATAGGGGCAAGAGTGGGTCTACGACATGTCTGGTGGTGATGATTATTGTCACGGTACTGCTGTTGTTTGTCTTTATGGTTTCTATTATTCGATTCACTTGATGTGCATTGGGGTTCTCCGTGCATTTCCAAGGGAGCATATGCAGTGATTAATTGCTTGTTCATTGATATCGTAGCTGTTCTAATCATATAAGGCCAAGAACGGGCCCACGACATATCTGGAGACTGGTGGTGATGATTATTGTCAAGGTGCGGCTCCTGTTTGTGCCGATAGTTTCTATTATTCGATTCACTTGATGCGTATTGCGATGCTCTGCGCTTTTCCAAGGAAATATAAGCCATAAGTTTGATTACCTGTACATTGGTGTCGTCGCCTTTTTATGTAATTGTACACTAATCCCAGCTGAAAACTAGTTGAACACAGGAATTCGGGCCCTTTTCTCTTTCTACACCTACGACCACTTAATCTTAAATGCTAGAATGTAATCATGTCTTCATCACAATGTACTCCTTTCCGACGCCTCACTTGCGTAAAGCGGGGGCGCTTCGGATCCAGCCTCCCAGGCCCCATGCTCGCGTCGCTGAGACACCAGTTGGATAAAGAACTGACGCAACTGGGCTATCTCTTGGCGTATGCTAGTTATATCATGAGAATCTAACCCTGCATTAGGAACTGGTTGCTGAGCTACTTGAGCGCCCGAAGCGTCAAAAGTAATCTCAGACGGCAGCTGCCTCATCCCTTGCGCAGTTCGAACTGCCCAGCAAAAAAAATGAAGACGGCAATAAGCAATGGCTGGAAAAGATAGCGCATCAATCTTACTTTGAGCTGGTTGAGAGACGAAGGGAACCACATCGGCCTGACGGTTTTTGCGTCTTCGACACAGGACGGCTGTGGCTGCGAGTAAAGCTAAGAGAATAAAACCTCCAATTGAACCGCCTATGATTGCCCCCATGTTCTTCGCCGGGTCGAATCTCCCCGCTGGTTGTGGCCCAGGCGTTTCGGTTTGGATGCTTGTAGACATAGTATTTACACCTCCCTGAGTCTCGGATGTCCGCCCAGAACTAGAAGATATATTCGAAGCGAGTGGGGTGCCAAAAAATTGTACGCCATCGACAGAAGGGCCTGGGCCGGTAGATGCGTAGGCTCCGTGACCGACGAGAGATCCTTCACCTTGCTAGTTGAGAGAGATTATCGTGAGTTATATATATATCTCTAAGGGCACAGAATAAGAGAAAACGTACGCCCGACGGGCCCACGAAGTCTTTAGCGTTGCTTACATAATTTTCGAAGGTTTCCAAGTTGTCACCATGCGCAGGTGCATTGATTGCTCCAACCATGCCTGCATCACCATAGATCATTTCAATATCTACACAACCCCCAAGTTTAATTACGCTCTTACCAGCTGAACAATGAGGGACAGGGCTCAGTTGCTTGCAAAAGAACCACAGAGCTATTCGATTGTCACTAAGTGGGATGACTCGGAAGAACCAGTAGTAGACTCACGTGTGCTTGAGTCTGTAATCGTCAGATTCCACTCAGGTGCAGTGATAACATTGCCCCCGGGAATGAAGACCCAGCCGGAATCGAATCCACCCGGTGCGGGGTTGCAGGGGTCTGTGAATGTGGATTGGGTAACACTATGATTTCCGGGCCTGCAGGTCGATAAAACCTTGTTAGCACAAATCATAACCTTCGTAAGACTCTAGCTACTTACGCGCCAGTGAAACGGAAAGTAACGGTGGTACCATTTGCCACAGTGAGAGACGGTGGGAGGAACTGATAGACGCCTCCTGGGGCAGTAGACGAATCGCCAACATCAATAACCTTTTGTTGACTATTAGTACAAGGAATGATAAAATTTCGAACAGACATAGAGATACGTACGGTAGTACCCTGAGCCAATGCTAACGCTGCGAGCGAGAGAGCGGATAATATAGCGAATTGCATTTTTTTGAGGTAGTGTGGGCAAAGAGGTGAAAGACTGTGTGAAAGGTACCTATGGAACCCATTTACTGTCACAACGTTAATCGACGGATTCGACACACGCCCAACAGCAACGGTTTAAAACGGATGGGTCTTGGATCGTGATCATAAATCCTGAATGGATATGTAAGCGCATTCCAGGTCAGGCATGTATTTTCAAGAGCAAATCTGCCAGCGACCATTGTGGAGGAGGGGGGCGTTGAGATCGGAGACCTAATGCTTGCACAACTTGAACTTCGAATACTTGTAACCGTCAGGAGTTGTTCCGATCAAGGTTTTCAACCTAAGTGGAATTCGAATGGCAGTAAAGCACCAGGCATCATTGCCGAGGGGCGGCAGGACAACAGAGAGCACTCAGTAGACCAACTTTGGTACGGTGATCATAATGAACCAAGGGTTGCTAGCTGAAAGAGCTTGAATGATCGCAAGGTGTCATGTATAACATCAAACAATTAGTATCAGACATTGATATTTCGTTATTTTGGGTGTTGTCAGGACGCGATGTTGATCATGATGTGGCGGGCTTTGGGCGGGCTTCACCTCAGTCGAACATCCAAGGTTATCATCCAAAATGGCAGCGTCAATCTGTGTGTACTGCGACAGACACGGGACCAGCTGCTAGTCATTTACAACACATAAATTGGTCGAGAAGGAGGGCATACATACGCTGGACGTAGAATTTACAGGTATGTTCGATGGGTCGAGATATCAAAGATATCGCAGAACCGGAGCGCGGAGTAGTTCTATATTTGAAAGGGAAGGGGAGCCTAAACCATGTCGATACCCTTCGCAGCGCAGCTTAGACCTCGAGGGCTCACGAGGCATCGTGTGTATCTTGTGTAATCATTCGCTCCTTCATACAACGAGAAGTACTGATGAGGCAGATAAGCTCACCTATGTAGAGAGTTCATCTTCAGGAGAAGCGAGCTAAAATGGACAGACAGAATACTTAGGCGGCGAACCAATCCTGGACGAGTGGCACGAAAACAAGGATAGCTAATATCCTCAGACTCTGCACTTGCACTAGGGGCAGGTTGCTGAGCCAGTTAAGTTGTGGCAGAATGTAAACTTTCCTCTCTCGTATCCAAAAAATAGCCATGTACAATCTTGCGTCTAGGAAGAAACTTATTTCTCCCCCTTCCATTCTGACAGGGGTATACACTCTCCTTGGGGCATATAGCCCTCTGGGTATCTCGCACCATGGACCTCAGCGGCGTTTACAACAGCACGAATAGCCCGGACATCTTCGGAAGTCAGTTTGACCTCGGCGTCACCTGCATTCTCCTCGACACGACTGGGGCTGCGACTCCCAGGAATGGGAATAACTAGAAACAGTCTATGAGTCCCGAAACTGATTTGATGTGTCGAAAACTTACAGTTGGGATTTTCCGCTAGAATCCAGGCAAGCGTGATCTGTCCTGTAGTGGCGTTGTATTTATCTGCGATCTTCTTCAGTTCATCAACAATTTTGAGATTATTGGGGAAGTTCTCCGCTAAGAACCGGGGCATGAATTTCCGGCTGTCGGTTTCGTCGAAGTCGGCAGGGGACTTGAACCTGTTCATCAGGGTTTGATTTTAACGTTTACTCACGTCTTATCTGATGTTGGATTGAACACACCTGCCAGTGGCCATGCCCCGCCCAAGAGGGGAATACGTCACTAGTGCCACCCCAGCATCGTCGACAGCCTTGACGAAGCCAGATCTCTCGATTTCCAGCTCAAAAGGGCTGAACTCCATTTGCACAGCGATGACTTTCTCCCCGATTCCCTTCACTGCCTTCGCTCGCTTCAGAGTGTTGATGCTGAGCTCCGACAGTCCCAGCCACCTGATCTTCCCGCTCTCGACAAAGGGCCGCAAGGCTTCGAGGACGACCTCGACAGGCACTTCGGGATCAACACGGTGCTGATAGTACAGATCGATGTAGTCCGTTTGGAGCTTCTGAAGAGACAGTTTCAGTGCACGGGCGATATACGAGGGTTTGCTGCATGGCTTCTGGTCTCCAGCTTCGGGGTCCCACACACCGAACTTTGTTGCGAGAAAGATCTCGGAGCGCCTCCCAGTGTTTGCAAATCACTGGCCTAGGACGTCTTCACCTGATCATAATGAGCCGTTGTGAGAACCTAGGGGCTTTCATGAGATGAAGGCATCGTACTGGTACCATAGGCATCCGAAGTGTCCCAGAACGTAATTCCACGGTTCGCTGCTGTTGTCAGCATTTCGAGCGACTCTTTGTCATTGGTTTCGCCATAGAAGGCACCTATACCTGTGCAACCTCAGTGTTAGCCAAGAAGCGCGGGGAATTACAGCGTCACACGTACCCATAGCTCCTAGACCGATTGCACTAACAAGTGGGCCGTTGTTGCCTAGTTGGCGAGTGGGGAAGTTTTGCGAAGGCATTCTTGAGAGAGGTCAGTGGAACTTGACAAGCCGATAATAAAACACTTTGAAGGCGATGATTTGGGGGTTATATGTTGGCTGAGAATGATCAAAGCTTATTCACGATAACACGGGAAGATGCGTGGTATGATCTTCTGAAGCGGACGACGGCTGTATGCTGAGTGGAGAGAAAACACTAATTTTCAAATCCTGACGCATCCTTACCAAAAAGAGGATATTAGACTTTTCTATTAAGTTACCAAACTCGCTGACCTGACTTGACACTGCAAACCACTTCCATGGGATGAGTCCAGAGAACGATCCGAATCATGCCGTTTTGTCACTAGAAATCTAGAACCAGGAGCGGGAATGTCACTTGTCGGCCATCCAAGGGCACAGATGCGGCTGCCTCGTTGGGGTCACTATCTGATTATCTTCGCCGTTCTTCTGTTCAAATATAGGCACTTCCAACGGGATTAGCACTTCGAATAGAATATCGCTGTATCCCAAACGTATACCACAACACCTGGGTTTAGGATCATACAACCATAATGACTACGGGCTACTACGGGGCCAAGGGCAAATGATCAATGATCGATAATTCTCCCACGCTCCCACGTTGTGGATTCTATAAGCATTCGATCGATACAACGCGCCAACTTGGAGCCAACAAAGACACTTCCAGCATGCAAAATATGCCATCTATTTGACTTGCTCCAACAAGCGAGTTTTTGGAACGTTGCACTAAAACAGAGAAAGCTCGTGCCAACCATAGTACTATGGCGTTCCTTTCTAGAGTGTTATATTCCGACAATACAGAAGACTCTGAAATTACCAACAGCGAAGATCTTAAATGTAACCTAACTGTTTCCATCCTTGGACGAGCCTTCCCATCCTTTGATGCTGATCTGTCACCTCTGGGCCTTCTGATATCTCAGGATTTGAAGTAAGTCATATTATAGTCTAGTCGCAGAGCACCGAATTTACCGGTGTTCACCTGGCTTATGGCTTTATCGTGGGGTTACTTAACAAGCGTTAACTTCCTGTAACTCACGCGGAGCCAACCGCATGTCTATATCCCCTGGTCTTATTTTATCCCTCATTGCGTTGACATGCGTACTTTGGTGGAAACAGTCTCGTACGCGACGCAGACTTCCACCTGGACCTTCTGGCCTTCCAATTCTGGGGAACCTTCTACAAGTTCGTCCTGATGCATGAAACCAATTTACCGATTGGAAGCTTCGATATGGCGGGTGGTTGCTTCACTTTGATTCCTACCGACTTACTCAACTTTTTTGGTATGTACAGGGCCTATCCTTTACCTGAATCTTGCTGGCCAGGATGTTGTCATTCTGAACACCAACACGGTGGCGACTGAGTTACTCGAGAAAAGGGGAGCCACATATTCCGATAGGCCGCCTTTCATTCTCGCGTGCGCCATTTTAACGGAGGGGTTGCTTTTCACCTTTGTCCGATACAGCCCTCTGTTCGATCTAGTCCCTGTTGACAAGCCCTGGTCAGAGAGACCTTAAGATGGCACCCCGTTGATCCTCTCGGTAAACGCATGAGGGAGTATCCTGATGGGTGACAATAATCGTGGCTTCCACGCCTCCTTCATAATCACCCAACTGAAGCCTATTTGACGTGTCGACGCCTTTAGCAGCTTAGACCACGAGGGATCGCGTGTATCTTGTGCAATCACCCGTTCCTCCATATAACGAGAAGTACTGATGAGGCAGATAGGCCCACATATGCAGAGTGTTCATCTTCAGGAGAAGTGGGCTAAATTGACAGAGAAGATACTTAGGCGGCGAACCAATCCTGGTCGAGTAGCACAAAAAAAATAGCTAACATTCTCAACCTTCGCCGTCGTCCATGGCGCTAACCATGTTTTATATTCTGTGACATTCTGAGCCCAATGATAATGGAAGCAGTATCGGCGAAATGCACATGCACTGAGTGGGTCGTGTGGCGAGTCGTGGCTTGATACACGTAACTGAGACCGTTCAATGACAGCAAGCGGATACAGCCAAGTTTAGAATGGTGTTGGATACGTTTAGGGCAACGAAGGCAATACAAGTACTTGACCACGGGCGCGGTTTCCGTTAGGAATAGATGGTCTGTAGACATTCTAGTGATGTACTTAACGAGGCAATGCGAGTACGATGGAGAACGGTCCGTAGCAGGGCTGAGATGAGTTGAAGACGACAAGGAGACGGGTAGTTATATGTAGTAGACATGATGAGTGTAACGGAGGACGGTGAAACCGGGCCGCAAAGGTTTTGCAAAACTGTACAGTTTCGCAAGCCACAATAGCACAGCCACCACTACCTCCGAAGAATGAGCAAAGTCTTATGTAAACACTGTAAGTAAGTCGTCCCTCCCCAAATGGCCGCCACGACAAAAACCAGCAAGACCGCTGCTAAAGGTACGTCCTGCCATGTCCTTATGCTCTTACGCTCTCCATTGACTGGTATATTCTAGGAAAGTCCTCGCCGAAGGAGAGCAAGGCCAAGGCGGCCAAAAAGGCAGCGCTTCAGGGTGCCAACTCCCATGCCTCTCGCAAGACCAGGACATCTGCGTCCTTCCATCGCCCCAAGACCCTACGCCTAGCCCGGGATCCCAAATACCCCCGCAAGTCTGTCCCTCATGCACCACGGATGGACCAGTTCAGGACGATCGTTTCGTGAGTCGCGTTCACTGCTTCGTATGGCTATCCAAATAGCTTTGGGTGTGTGGAGGAGAAAATCCGCGTGTTTGTTCTTGG
Source organism: Myochromella boudieri (assembly GCA_018221655.1). Lineage (NCBI taxonomy): Eukaryota > Fungi > Basidiomycota > Agaricomycetes > Agaricales > Lyophyllaceae > Myochromella > Myochromella boudieri. The sequence continues at coordinate 41,402 of JABCKU010000043.1, read as the reverse complement.
AAAGGGCTGGGCGGGCGGAATACGGCAGATATAAGCGTTCGATTCTGATTGGACTTTATTAGGCCCCTGAACACAGAGTCAGCTATGAAGAAGATCGAGGAGCACAACACCCTAGTATTCATCGTTGACATCCGATCAAACAAGCGCCAGATCAAGGACGCCGTGAAGAAGCTTTATGACGTTCAGGCCGCTAAAATCAACACTCTCATCCGGTGAGCTCACAATTTCAGGTTCAAAAATTCATAGCTTATAATGTGTGCTATTCGCAGGCCCGATGGCAAGAAGAAGGCATATGTCCGCCTGACTGCCGACCATGACGCTCTGGATGTCGCCAACAAGGTGTGTTCCCTGCAACGGTTCTTCTTGACGAGGAAATTCACATATGCCCACAGATTGGCTTCATCTAAGCGTTTCACCTTTTGGTCTTCTGGACGCTGGCGGAGGAGCGATGGGATATCGGTTGCTGATTCATTGCCCTCTTTCTTCTTATGCTCTCACACCTATGTCTAATGCAACAACATGCCGAATCCCATGACTTCCTGAGCTTTGTGAAAATAGCAATTATTGTAAAGGAAGAAAGAGATTTGCCAGACCATTAATAACTGAGTACCATAACTTGGCTTGTCATGAACAAAGTAGTAAGCGTGGGAACATATAATTTTTGTGGAAAGTGACGCGCCAAGCTCCTTCAAACGCCTTGTTCAATGCTTAGACTTGCTCTCGCTCGTCCTCCCCGCCCAACACTCCCTTCAATAACGCGGTGGAGGCGCTTTACCTCCAATAACTCCGTGTATGTCGCGTCCAATCTTGGAACTTGCCCGTCCTCAATTAACCTATTCTAGCGTTCCGCCTCTGTCCACAACCCCGCCAAAACCTTCCACCTCGGCCGATGTGAAACCTGAGGAAGTGAACCCGATCCTTGTAGGCTCAACCTCAAAACCAGTCGACATCGCCTACACCGGCTTGTCATTTGATGAAGGGTATGTTCTTCTCCTACCATGCAGCCACCCACTCAACTATGCATAGGTCATCATTTCCGGACCTAGCACAGTGCATATAGTCAATTATTCATGAGTATGCATCGAACTTATTGCTATTCATCCAGGGAACTGTCGGAGATCTCAGAAGCCGACCTGGAAGCGGCCTTCAAGGAACCCCCGCGGTAAGTACATGTAAACTGGCTAACCCTCGATATTTTCTGACGACCTGTCCTCAGCCTTGCTGAAACCGAAGCAGAGCTCTTTGGTATAAAGTATATCATGCGTCACCGTCTCTCCATAACATTTTATTCTAACGCCGACATAGACCTATTCAGGAAACGGCTTTAACGCCAGCGCGGCCAGCCCTGGACCCAAAAAGCCTTCCTTTACCTCCCCTAGATCCCAACTCTGAATATACAGAGGAACAATACGCCGCCTCCCTAGTTCACGGCCGAAGTATCCACTATCCTTACTTCCACCCACAAACACACAACGTCCCTGTGGCAAATATCCAATTCCGGTCGCACCACCCGCGTCTCCTCGACCTCTTCACACATTTCGCCACACATGCAGCCTGTTCCCTCGGTATCCCCATCTCGCGCGTCGTCTACCTACCGACGAAACGTACACTATGGACTGTCCTGCGCTCACCTTTTGCACACAAGAAGAGTCAGGAGAACTTTGAGCGCAGGGTGCACAAACGCGCAATCAAGGCGTGGGACGCAGACCCGGATGTGGTGGATAAGTGGGCTCGTTACTTGCGGAGACATGCATTAGGAGGTGTGGGTATGCGGGTGACTAAGTGGGAGAGGCTCCCGCTTGGGTTTGGGAAGTCAAGGCTGGAGGGGGTAGTGGAGAAGTTGGGGAAGCAGGATCCGTCATTGACTGGGCAGAAGATCAAAGCCTTGGGGGAGGAGATTGTCCGTCAAGAATTGTCGGCGCCTGCCAATCCCGCCCCAACAATTGCTATGAAAAGCTAATTTACGTCTTTACAACCCTTCTTAGAATTTCAGTGTGGGTGATACAGTAAATATAGTGTGGATTGGGGACAAAAGAGATTAGATAAATGTTGATCAATAGTTGATTTGTTCCGAGTGCTCTCTTGTTCTCGCGTTTTATTCCACGATGTCCATCTCCTCCCCGCACAGGCCACGGCGAACACCTACTGACTCCTTCCCAACACCTACTTCTGTCGCTCAAGCCGAAACAGAGACAGTGCTACTGCAACACATACCTGCCGATGCAGAACCTAAACCAGGGCTCACGAAACCGGCCCATATGCAGTTTCTCGTTCGCAATCTGGTCCAAGGATTTCCCGAGAGATACGTCAGCCAAGATGCTAGCCAGCCCTGGTTGTTGTTTTGGACCATCCAGGCGTTCAGTGCCTTACAGGTCGGTCTCGATCCGGGCAATAAGCAACGGTATGTCCAGGCTTAATGCGTCATCGCACTCCTGATACAACGCAAATGTGTTTTCTGCCTGAACCAGGATGATAAGTAAGATTCTTGCGGCTCAGCATCCCGATGGTGGTTTTGGTGGTGGCCCTGGGCAGGCGGCCCACCTTCTTCCAACGTACGCGTCTGTTTGTGCCCTTGCGATTGTTGGAAAGCCAGGGCCTGGGGGCGGCTGGGATCAGATAGATAGGTTTGTCTAGTAAACTTACCTAAGTTACTGCAACTGCATGAATTTACACAGGAAGAAGATGTACGAATTCTTCATGTCATTAAAGCAGCCTGATGGTTCCTTCCTGGTTACTCGACATGGAGAGGTCGATGTCCGGTACGTGTAATTTCCAATGATGTTTCACGATCATCATATACTTTTTGTGCCTTTGACCTAATGAATGAACATGTTCTACAGCGGTATCTACTGCCTTCTCGTAACGGCTACACTCCTGGACATCCTGACACCCAAGCTCGTTAACCGCACCGCGTCTTTCATTGCATCATGCCAGACTTACGAAGGTGGATTCGCCTCTGCTTCTCAGCCCTATTATATTGCGACACCGTCTGTGTCCCCCTCCCCCTCCCCACCCCCTGACAATACCCATCAGGAAAGGCTTGACATGCGGCTACTTGAGTCTCCCCGTCCACCACTCGGTGAAGCACACGGTGGTTACACGTTCTGTGCGCTAGCGGCATGGGTGCTCCTACTTCCATTACAGGAGTTTGAGGAGGAAGCAAATAGGCCGAGCATAGATGTGAAAAGGTTACTGAGATGGCTGGTCATGATGCAAGGAAGTGAGGTTGAGCTGGGGGGATTCAAAGGTCGGACAAATAAGCTCGTCGACGGGTGCTATTCATGGTGGTGTGGTGGCGCATTTTCGTTGCTCGAGGCTCTAGGAGTAGGTGGAACAGCGCAAGTGGGATCTTCGCATGGGGAGGATGGCGACGACAAGGGGGATTGGGGCGATGTGGATGGTAAGGAATCACTTTTTGTGAATATAACGGATAACTGATCTACCCTTCTATGATAGATACGCTGTTCGACCGAAAAGCGCTGCAAGAGTACATTCTCTACGCAGGTCAGCACCCGGCTGGAGGGTTACGAGACAAACCACCGAAGTGTGTTCTTCTATTTATCTCAGGGTAATGATCGAGTAACCTCTGCATTACTTGTAGGAATGCCGATGCGTATCATACCCTCTACTGTCTCGCTGGACTTTCAATTGCTCAGCATCGAGTTGCTCCTTCGCCCGCGCGACGTGAGCAGATCCTTTCATCATGGACAAGCGTAGAGAGCCCTTCACCATTGGGTAGGTATCTTTTTCCCATTTCATTGGAGGGATTGACACATCGTTGTTCCATAGCTCCGGATGTATTCCAAAATACGCTGCCGGAGGAAGCTAAAAAGAAGGTATTTGAAGCCGCACTTTCCTGGACCGAGGAGGAGGGCGCATCGCTTATCGTTGGCGGAACCGAGAACCGTGTTGTAAGTGGAAATCATACACTCGCTGGCTTCTTTACTTAACCAGTTCTACTTTTTTTCTCCTTCCCAGAACGCCACACACCCGCTGTTTAACCTTACCATTACGCATTCGGAAGGTATCATGACCTATTTCTACCACCAGAAGCTGCCTTCGCGCGTGAAGGTCAAGCCAACGTGATCAGCTTGGAAAGTCGTGTCTGAGCTATACATCGATTTCTTTTGTATTTTTATTTGGAGGGACTCTCTACTGTATTCGCTGGTTCAACTGAGTCTTTTGGTCGTTGTAGTCACCATGTAAGCGGAATGAGTACACGGCGATTCGGCTCACGAACGATAATCAGGGCTACATGTTAATTCTCTCAGTTCTACCTGTCCTTTGAAATGCGGAGCCACTCTGGAAGACGTACACCTTACTTCATGAATACTGTAGTAGAAGGGCGCATGTCGAGTATTGTCCCAACAAAATACCCATGTCAACATGATAGCCTGTATTCAGGCCGTGACCCCACCACATAGATGATATTTTCTGCGAATATGGCCTTCGCCTTCGCACAATGGCTCAATGCTTTTTGCATCTCCATAGATTTTCACCGATCAGCTATGGTAAATATTCATAAGATCTAAACAGTACAGGTGAACCCTACAGGATTCGTAACATGGCTGCAGGTTATCTTCCTCGAACCGCTGGTCCCAATCTTATCAAAATCCTTAAATTGAAGACTGGGACAGGGCGCGGACCCACTGCATTGTAAAGTTGCTAAAGTTCCTGACTTGACATTGCCTACCATGGGCCCCCAGGTGATGTCGGAAATTTGGAAGAGGGAAGTATCGCACCCTCCCGTAGCGCCAGAGAAGGATGTGCATTGAGTAATGCGCGCAACGGAGTCCGTAACATTTGTGAGTGTGAAATCACGGAATGCTAGAGTTAGTACACAGCAATTAGAGATAATGGTCAATGCATGGTAAGTATAACGCTCACTCATGTTTTTAGCATAGCCAAGACCTCCTCCACCACCTTGTCCGAAAATCATGAGACGTGGAAGACAAATGAAACTAGACATGGACTCACCATTTGGAGGGAAATTTTGCTGGATGCCACTGATCATTCCGCTTAATGAAGAAAACAGCTCAGAAAGAGGGATGGACTTACGTCCAAGTCTTAATGTAGGCCGCGTACCGCGTGCCGAGGCACGTTACCCTTTCCGCTGTAACATTTTCGATGCGCTCAAACACGCCAGGATACTGTCCAATGGACCTGTATCAGCGAATATATCAGTATCCAAGACACTTAGCGGGCAGTTACGATGCTGACCCAATCGCTACTCCAAGACCACCATGAAATACTGAATCTTGAATCAAGATATTTGTTGAGTTGGCTTTGAGGGATATATTATCGTCTCCGCCAGTCACAGTCCAATTGCGGAATGTGATGCGGTTGGAGAAAAAGGTGTCTACTCCATCAGTGTTCCTAGCAGGCGCCTGTAACGTCATGGTTTGACCTTCACCTCAAAAAGTTTCAAAAAGTAAGTTCGTACCGAGCTCGATGAAGTCGAATTGATATAGATTGAGCCTAAGAGAACGTCTTCGGAGTTTTTAATCGCCATCGTCCAAAACTGGGACTGAACAAAACGCAGCCCTGTAAAATTGGAATTGGTGGTATTCGTGATCATTAGGCTGATTGGTCGCCCTGGAAGATTCGAAACACCCTGCGTAAAGTCATACCTCGAATTGATATCAAACGGCTGATCCTCAACGTAAGTAGATATTTTGACGGACCATAATTGCCCGTTCCCGTCGAAGGTACCTGTCCCATGTCCACGAAAAGTAATTTTATCACCACCAATCATCCACGCTGTTGTCATATTTAGGTATCCGAGATCCAACCCATTGGCCCGCCAATATGTAATATTAGTTCCCCACTACACGGAAAACCAGACATTAGCCTAGGTCAACCTCAAGAGAACTCAATTTTACGCACCAGTAACGTCCCAGGAAGATCAATCACAACATTTTGGAGGCCGGTCGTCTGCAGAACGCTTTCTACATGGTATGTTGCTTGGTCGAATAGAATTTGGCCATTTCTTCCACATAGTTCGAATGCCTGTTTTATGGCCGGCCCATCGTCGCTCACACCATCTTGGCTGGGATGCACACGACAGATACTCCCCGCCTTGGATACCACCCCAGCATCCACATTACGGATTCCAAGGAGCGCAAAACATGTGGTGAGCAATACAGTTGAATAAAACATCAAGGTTGTTGATGGTGTCCTCTCACGGGGGAAGACGATATATGTGTATTTATGGTGTACTTTAGCGGCATGCGGCAGGGAGGAGGTCCGATCCACTGTGGGCTCTTCGAAAACTTGAAGTGATCATGTGCGACCAGCTTGGTAGACGGGCCGGAGACGAGTTGTAAGTGCGCGCCGGACGCATGTGGTGGTGAATCTGAGCTGGATTGTCGTCGGCATACATGATGGAAGTAGTGAAATGGGACAAAGATAGCATCGTTCGATTTCAAACTGAGAGGGACTGGGGCCGCAACAACTTAGCCGCAACAGTCGTGTATACGACTAGGGAGATAGCGACAGAGTTTTTATGCACATAGCTGTGTGTTGTGAAAATCGAATGGAAATACAGGACATGTCCACGACCAGGCAATGCTATAGACATCGTACCAGGGGTCCAGGACAACTCACTGCAGGACAAGCACTGGACAAGCCACTTGCTCACAAGCCATCAAAAACGTGGGAGCTCTGCCTCGAAAAAAAAAGGTAGACAGGAATAGACTCAAGCAAAACCACAACCTTAACAGCTATCTTTTTCGGTATCTATCTTATTCTTTCTTCTCTAAAGGCAGACAACGTGAGTCCTAGGAAAAGAGGAAATACTCTTTCGGATGAGGAAGCAACTAGATCCTCGGATACCAATATTAATCAACAACAATGTTAAAAAACACCATAGGTCGTTCATAGTGTTGGTTGGGGACAAAGGAAGAGACCAAGTGAGTGATTCGCGCAAATGAAGCGAACGTAGCAACTAAATTTTCAAAGTAGATAGTCAATCTCCATTTCTTACTATCACAAGCGCGTGTGTCAGCTCGGCCTTCAGTACTTTGGTGTTACAAGAAGGAGCTTGGATTCACGACGTGAGTAAAATTCACCTACGCTTCTCGCGCGCGAATGTTGGCTGACGAACGTTCATAGCCACCGAAAGAAACGGGAAGCTAAAATCAAACGCGATGTGAAACGCGGTATTCGTGAACCCAATGAACAGAATCCGTTTGAAATATTCGTCACGGTGACAGATATACGCTACACGTATGTTCATTAACAACTCCAAGCCTTCCGATCTCTGAATGGTTCTGTAGATATTACAAGGAGTCTGAAAAGATTCTCGGTAATACATATGGCATGCTGGTTCTTCAAGACTTTGAAGCTATCACACCAAATCTTCTCGCACGGACAATCGAGACGGTGGAAGGTGGCGGTTTGGTAGTTCTTATGTTGAAGACGATGACGTCCCTGCGGCAGCTCTATACGATGACCATGGTTCGTTCTCTACCTATCCACACTAGTTATTGAAACTAACTTTGTGGTTACTTTAGGATGTTCATGGACGCTACAGAACATCCTCCCACGACTCTGTCATTGCCCGTTTCAACGAGCGTTTCATCCTCTCCCTTGGATCGTGCAATGACTGCCTGGTACTTGATGACGAACTTAATGTCCTCCCCCTATCTCGCGGAAAGGATATCACTCCCATAGAAGATGCTCCCGAAAAGAATAAAGAGGGCAACAACGAACTCAAGGAGCTTAAATCCTCACTGGAGGACACAAAACCTGCGGGGGATCTCATCAAGCTAGCGAAAACCATCGACCAAGCCCAGGCCATCCTGACGTTCATTGACGCCATTGCCGACAAGACACTTTCGTCCACCGTTACCTTGACTGCGGCTCGTGGACGCGGAAAGTCTGCTGCTCTTGGTTTAGCGATCGCAGCCGCTCTAGCACTCGGGTACTCGAACATCTTCGTCACAAGTCCGAGTCCAGAAAACTTAAAGACGCTGTTTGAGTTTATATTCAAAGGCATGGATGTGCTAGGTTACGAAGAGCATCTGGATTATGACATCTCACAAAGCACAAATCCTGATTTCAACAAGGCGATTGTGAGGGTGAATGTGTTCAAGGAGCATCGTCAGACGATCCAGGCATGTTTTTTCTTCAGAGAGTATCAAAGCTGTGCTGACTTTGCACCAGTATATCCAACCGCAAGATGCCCACGTCCTTGGTCAGGCTGAACTTGTCATCATTGATGAGGCGGCCGCAATCCCTCTCCCTCTCGTGAAAAATCTCATCGGGCCCTACCTAGTCTTCATGGCTTCTACTATCAACGGCTACGAAGGTACAGGCCGCTCCCTCTCCCTCAAGCTTATCCAGCAACTCCGCGAAAGTACCCGTCCTTCCCTCACTAAAGACCTCCCTGGAGCACACCACGACGATGACGACGCCGCTGCAGCTTCCACCTCTTCGTCCAAAAAGCCAGTGCACAAAGCCACAGTCAAGGCCCGCACTCTCCGCGAAATTAAACTTGAGACACCGATTCGATACTCGGCAGGGGATCAGGTTGAAAAATGGCTCAACGGTATCCTCTGCCTTGATGCCTCTATAATCCCCAGAGCACCCACTCAAGGCTGCCCACACCCTTCGAGCTGTGAGCTCTTCTATGTCAGCCGGGACACACTCTTTTCCTACCACCCTGCGTCTGAAGTATTCCTTCAGCGTATGATGGCATTGTATGTTGCCTCGCATTACAAAAACCAGCCGAATGATCTGCAGCTACTTTCCGATGCCCCCGCGCACCATTTGTTTGTTCTCCTACCTCCGATAAAAGACGATGAAACACACCTGCCTGAACCGTTGGTAGTTTTGCAGGTGGCGTTAGAAGGGAATATCAGCAAGGAGGCAATCATGGAAGGTTTGGGGAGAGGTTTGAGGGCAGGTGGAGATATGATACCATGGTTGGTGAGCCAGCAATTCCAAGAGGGAAGATTTGGGATGTTAAGCGGTGCACGCGTTGTGAGGGTTGCATGTCATCCGGATTATGCTAGTGTGGGTTTCTCCTCTTTCTCTCACCTTCATTTATGTATGCTGAAAGTACTTGTTTGCAGATGGGCTACGGATCGAGGGCGATGCAGGCGCTAAACGCGTTTTACAGTGGGGAATACTTTAGCCTAGACGAGTCGACGAGAATGGAGACCGAATACCCTGATGTCTCAATAGTTGAACCTGTGCGTGTTCAAAGGCATTATCTGCACCCAAAATTCCTTATATGCAATCTTTTAGGGAACGAACCTCCTCACTGACAAACTTGCCGTACGAGCAGCGTCAGCAATGCCACCTCTGTTGCAACGCCTTACGGAACGAAAACCAGAGGCGCTTGACTACCTGGGCGTCTCCTACGGTCTTACACCGCAACTCCTACGGTATGTCACCAAAATGGGCTTTCTGGCTAGACCTATAACGAGCCAGGATACAGATTCTGGAAACGTGCAGGTTACGTTCCGTTGTACGTTCGACAAACCGAGAGTGAACTCACTGGAGAACACACGTGCGTCATGGTCAGGGGCCTCAATAGCTCGGTCGAGAGCGAGCTCGAGTGGATGGGCGAGTTTGGCAAAGGTTTGACTTATAATTCAGTTGATCATCGGTGAGTTTATGAGATTCTCGTAGATTTCCGGAGACGATTCCTCTCGTTGCTGTCCTTCAAATTCCGCGACTTTGGCAGTGTGACTGCGCTTAGCTTGCTCGAAGCAGTTAATGCAGGGTTGAAGACACATGACAGCGACAAAACAAAAGGTTAGTGTCCCAGCTCCATTACCCGACATGTGTCCTTGCTAAAATCAAGCCTTGTAGACCTCACGTCACCTGAACTCTCCATACTCCTCACGCCCTTTGACCTGAAGCGCCTAGAGTCGTATGCTAACAATATGCTTGATTATCACGTTATCCTCGACTTATTACCGACGGTTGCTTCGCTATACTTCCAGAAGCGCTTGGGTGACGATGTTAGGCTGAGTGCAGTCCAGAGCTCTATACTTCTCGCTCTCGGGTTGCAGCGCAAATCGATTGAAGAGGCGGAGGTAATCCTACTCAATACTCTTTGTTGGCACCATGATTATGATCGTTTTGCAGGAGGAACTTCAAATAACAGTGTCCCAAACACTCGCACTATTTGTCAAGGTCATCCGCAAGATAAGTAAACGACTTGTGGACATCCAGAAAGCTGCTATCAGTGCCGAGCTGCCAGACGCGTCAGCCAAAATTGATGCCGTGCAAGGACTGAAGTCGACTGATTGGAAGCCCATGGCAGTGAGTGTGGAGGATGAGCTGAACGAGGCTGGTGATGAGGCGACAACGGCTCTTCGCGAAAAGCAGAGAGAAATGATTGATGCCCTCGATTTAAACAAGTAAGCATCGCAGTTTAAATCAGTCTGTTATGTTTTTGTCATAATGGCGGCGATCAGGTTGATAATATAAACTCATAGATATGCCATCGACGATGCTGGTGTCGATTGGAGTGTTGCTGAAAGTCAGGTATCGCATATAGCACGCTCGGGGGGGAAAGCATCGACGATAGTTAGCTTGAAGTCCACTGCATCCGCCGGGCAGAAACGGAAGGCAGACGACAACGAAACAAAGGTGGCGAAAGATAAGAAGTCGACGCGAAGAGGCGGTAAAAAAGTTAAACGGTAGAACTTGGTGGGGAGGCATGACATTTGTACTCTACAGCCTGTTTGGAAGGTGTATCCTAATCAGTCATGTCGCACGTCGCTGAGCTACCGAGCGAATGTCATCGAAACAGTGTTGGTCATGACTTGATTTCATTGTATCTCAACGAGATACACAGAACTTGAATTTGTTATTATATACAGGTATAGCTACATCTTCCTAAGCACATCCGCTGGTAGCTAGTTCTCATCCGCTCCTGCTTCGTTCATACTCCAAGCCTCGGGCTTAATACTGTGCTTATACATGATCTCTTGAATCTTATTAATCACCGCGTCCGTGTTCATATGGCTGAAAGAACCCCAGCGATCTACCCATGCACGGATGCCAGCATGGATAGGTGCCGTTTGAGCCTTGTACATCATAATGCCTCTATTGATAAGTTTAATGGTCATGGGTCCAGGACCGCGGGACAGCACGAGATATAAAAGGTTATCCAGCGTGAGAGTGAGGTCGATGATGAAGGTTATTACACAACGGAGGGAATTCACGCTGGCACAGGTGGTTGGTGGATAAATAGGGAGGAAGGAAGGAAGCGTACGTTTTCTTGTACGTCCCACGGACCCCTTCGGCAAAAAGGATAATAACTGCTGTAGGGGCAGTGACGATAAGCGAGGCTGGGTGGCCCACGATGACAGCTTCCATGGCTTTCTCTGACCATGGATAATTGTTTCTATTGGGTATCGTCACTGAACCAAACTATAGAAACTGAGAGAATTCCACCCTTGGGTATATTGAGGAATTCGACGATGTGAGGTCGCACAATGGCTGTACGCATAAGTTTTGTACTCTTGCATCCACTTCTACGTCGACCCTTTTTTCAAATCCGTCGTCATCTAGCATCTCGTCTTGTCCTTCGAGCTGCTTTATGATGCCTTACTCCACACGTAAACGAAGAAGATCGAATTTGGTGAATCCGACGATGATTGGTACTGACAAACGACCATCAGGTGTTGGAAAGCGTGGAAAATATGGGCCATCCAAACCAACCGGTATGACGATATTCCTTCAAGACACGCTCCACGCCCGTCTCGAACAGGCGCGCTCCTGCAAACGGTATTTCGGCGCAAACCCTGACAAAATACGATGAAAACCTAGTCCGCGGCTGTCTAACCATGATCGATTACCAGATTGCGTGTAGTCGATCGGCAAGTACTGACGTATTACATCGACGGTTGATAAATTCCAGGATCTCCTTCTCTTTGACTGCTTCCCCAGCCTCGAATCCTTGAGAATCGTGGATAATAATGCGGTCATTCGATGGAAAGCTGCATGGTTTGTTGATATCATGGACTCCAGGGATCGTATGAGATACCGGCTTGGTGAGGGATTGAGAACCCAGAATGATGCTTTAGGTAGTTTGGGGGCTCACTGTTGTATTGACGCCAAAGACAGCGTTGATTAATGCTGATTTTCCTACACCGGACTTGTGTTACAGTTCATATAAGGCGGGAACTGGATATTGGGTTTGTATGTCACCTTTCCGACCACGAGAATGCGAAGACTTGTCGGGTGGGTGAGAATAGGACACAGAGGAAGGGTAAGATATGAGCTCACCAAGGACATTCCTGGCGTAGGATATTGGTACAGGGCACAAGGTCGGTTTCGTAGCTAGGCATGGCTATAGTTGAAGAATGATTAATAAGAGGTGACTCGGGTTTTAACGCCTGGTAATTGGGTTGGGCACTGACGTTGGATATCACACACACAGTATCCATGGACGGCTCTATTATAGTTACCCAAGTTTAACCTCCCTTTCTAGGTTCACCATAGCTTCGAAGAGCGGGGTATCAAGTATTTAGATGAAGTCCCAATGTCCAATCTAAAGATAGCCTGTGGAATGTAGACTCGATGGGTGCGATGCCTTCGCGACGCTGTCGGTGAGTTGACAAGGTCAGTTACTGAAGTGATAGATGTTCCATGGAAGACGATGTACATTTTAAAATATCACACTACCCGGCAGCGGTTGTAGCCATCTCTGTATATTGGGATATTCGCCCGTAGGTGGGGGAGGGGATCACTCCTGGGCTGGTACTCGTCGATCTATGAGATCCTTGTCATAGAGAAGCTGCATGAGGACGTTTTTGTGGGACGGCTTTGTATGTTATCTGGTGATGGACATTCTAATTTTGGTAGTGGATAGCGAGGGGCTGTTGAGAATAGGCAGATTATTCTTTAGTTTTCAGGTGTTTCAACAGTTCTGGTATGGTGAAGACGATTTTGGTTTATCGCTCTCTCTCCTTCAGCATCAAGTCGACTACGGTGCTGCATTGGGAGTGTACATGACCTACCAGAATCAAATTGTCAGTTGTTTTGCGACGAGCATGTATCAAAGGGTTCATACCGAATAAAAGAAAGGTGATGCATTGACAGGACCATCTCCAGCGGAAGACCAAAAATAGTTCCGTTTCCGTTTCCGACGGGGAAAAGCACGTGATAGTTTTTTTGCGGGGTGAATCGGACTTTGACAACGACGACGACGACGATGTCGATGAAAAGCGGGATTCCTTCGGGCATCCACTCGGGCATCCACAAGCGACTCTACAGCGTTCTTCCAAGACCCGCCGCCGCCTCTTCACAGCACCGCCCACGGCCACGCTCCAACTCGGCGTCGTTGTACACGACCAGCAGCCTTCTTCCTCTTTCTTTCTTTGACTCCCCGCCTGCCCCGCCCTCTCGCCCGCCACTCACCCCGCCGCGTGTCCCAACTGAGGGACCTAAACAACACAACCCCAATCCACTCGCACTAACTCCATCCCTAGACGATACTCCACTCCACCCACAGCTCCTTTCCACCAGTCTCCCCTACCAATACCCATCTCATCCTCTCTATGATCATGATTCGTGCACACCTCTCAACCCACACCACAAACGTCCCCGTCCACACTACCAGCTCGATGTCGGCGCTTATGGTATCCCAAAACGCTGCCGCCACCCTCGAAGGGCCTTTCACACCACCCCACCAGACTCTCTCCATCTCGCAGTCCAGATCGGTGAAGACGCTTACTTTGTTAGAGATAATGCCATGGGTGTCGCAGATGGTGTTGGTGGCTGGGCACGCACACACCCACCACCCCTACCAGCCGATCCAACACCCAGTGCGCTGTTCGCACGCCGCCTCATGCACTATACCTCTGCGCAGCTAGACCTGCCAGAAGATTGCCCCCCTGTCGACCCGGGCCCAGTACAGGATCTGGACGCACACTTGAACGATTTGTCTGAAGGCATTGATATCTTGCAGATCATGGAACGCGCCTATGATCAGACCGTCAATGCGCATGTACAGCCCACCACCGCAAAACCTCTTCACACGGGATCGTCGACGGCCTTGGTAGCCGTCCTCGATAACAATGCTAGTGCAGCCACGGAACAAGAGGAACCGGTGCTGAAGATTGCGCATATTGGAGACTGTATGGGTATGCTCATTAGGGACGAAGAGGTCGTGTGGCGCTCTGAAGAGATGTGGTGGGCCTTTAACACGCCAGTACAGCTTGCACCACCGCCGAGACCACCGACGCCCCCGCTACCGACCCTCGGCCCCTTTTTATCACGCTCTGCCTCTCCTACGTACCGCCCTTTTCACCCCCCACCTCTACCAAAACCTATCCCGTCACCAAAGATGGCTAATCTGGTGACCCCAAAGACGACGGCCCATCTGGTCACGCTTCCCGTAAAGCCCGATGATATACTGATATTGGCCTCGGATGGCCTGAGCGATAACCTGTGGGACGAAGATGTGTTGGATGAGGTAGTGAGGTTCCGACGCACGTGGACGGGGACAAGTGAGCCGGGCGTTGGAGTGCAGGTATCGACATCGACTGTGAATTTCAATGATGCCGGGGAGGTCGTAGACGGCGAGAAACTGAGGAGACATACGATGGCGGGAATGCTGTCAGAGGCGCTGTGTTCACGTGCGAGGAGGGTGTCGGAGAACAGACCTGGTGTGGGACGCCCGCTTAACACGGCGGTGTCACCGCCACCTATGATTAAGGAGGAGGAAAAGGACCTAGAGACACCGTTTGGGAGGAGGGCGAGGGAGGGGGGGAAGGCATTTGTTGGTGGGAAGAGGGACGGTATGTCATTACTGACTTGGATTTATCGCTTTCTGACCTGGCTGTAGATATTTCGGTGCTTGTGGCGATCGTCTCGCCTGCCCCGAACTCACATAAGCATCCGCATACGACGAGCGGGTCGTAATAAGGTGGTCTATCGGCGCATATATACTATAGATCCTTCAAAAGCATACATCGACACACCCCCAATCAGTCAACCTCATTATTTTTATTCGCATATGCATGGACTTTTACTCTCCTCAATATTGGTGGTTTTATATATGTATGTAACAAAACGCATCCCATCTCAGCTTCAAATTGGGTTTTTTCTTCTTGTACTAAATGATATATATAGTCGTGTAAGAGTAGTTGTTGTATTTACACCATGTTCGGATACGATACGAGATTGTATATGGAGACCCTATCTTCCAGGATCACAACATGTACATGGAGAAAGCCAAGTATGGTACCCTCTAATCGAGTGATCACTTCGTCAGTGGATGCACTCGAGATGAATCAATCCCCGATAAACAGGCCTCATTTTTAAACGCGCTTTTATTCGACTGGCTTCAAGGAACTCGGTCATGGCTGTGTCGAAGGAGCGTGGTCATAGGAACAATTGTGAGTTCACAACATGACGGTGGAAATAGCCAAGCTCGTATAGGCAGTTGGTCACATGCATATGCATGATGATGAGATCACTGAAGGTATGTAGAGAAATTTTTCGAGAACCGCTGAGAACCGAGTATAGTGGTACCAGGGGACAGCAAATCAATCTTCTGCCCAAATGGAAGGAGATGTTATTAGAACTTGATAACGAGTTGGAGGTATTTTAAGCCGTGCACCAGGTAGTCAGGACGTCTCACAGTCAAACAATCTTGGTTACAGTATCTTGTTTATTTAAGACTCGGAGATTTGCTAGAAAGATCTTGGAACGGTCCTGGGAGATCGATGGCTGGGCGTTAAGATAGGTGGCGTTGTCAGACATCCTTGAACCAGGTCCTCCATTGTGAACGTTGTTGGTGACACTAGTTTTGTGCGAGCAGCTGGTCAAGAAGTTTTGTTACTCTGGGGTTATATGGTGAATGTTGCCTGGCAAATTTCGACATTCGGATTGCTCAAGGGGAGTCACCCAGATCTGAAGAAAGAAAGACCGATGGAGGCTTGCCCAATCATCGAACACGTTCGCGGGAAGAGGGGGAGGGGTTACGGAGATAATTGTCTCCCACGTCAAGATGTAGGGATCTTGCCAGGAGATGATGGAGGCATCGAGACGAGAAGGTGTTTAGACGACGATTTGTCTTTGTCCACATGTCAAGACGAGGGAATTCGTAGAGTCACAAAGCAAAGACAATGTGGGTTCGATAATAAAAGTCCCAAAATTCCTGACTCAGATGATGGCAGCGCTTTTCTGGGCAGTGGAACGCGTCAACAAGAAGCAAGTCGTACAATAAGCTTATCAGGCATATTGTTGTACATGAAAATTATCGCTGTCATTGGGCATGCCAGTCCCTGATTCAAATTTAGTACGAGCTGAATATGCTGCCAGAGATCATGAAAGAGAATTCTGATCGAAAAATGGTCGACTTGCCAGATGGAAATCCTCCTCGTGTCCGAATCAGGCCCATTATCTCATAGAAAAGTCCAAGGAAAAAACGTGTTTTCGGCGTGGCCGAGCCTGATTCGGAATGTGGGGGGAACCCGCCACACTTTTGCTCCCTGTGTCCCGTTACTAGGGGTAGATGCGGTGCTGGCCAAACAAAAGATCGACATTTGCTTTCTGCGTTCCTTTGTTTACGGTAACGCGTCGCCACAACTGCTTTTTCTGGGCGATTATCGGAAACAAGCAGCCCCGTGGTGATAACTCTGGATACCCATCTCGAATTGTGATTAGAATCCTCTAGAACATGTACCCTGGGTCCGTCGGATTGTGACCAGCCTCCCCTTCACGAGGTACAACATGCGGCAGACAAGTGGGGAAGTTACCGGACGGTTTATCTGAGTTGTGGGTCCGGCTTGCCACTTTGATCAGAATAGAAGACCTCTTGTTTTGGCCCTTCATGAATCACGTCCCTTTCTGGATTGACGCCCGTCACACATGGATGTTATAAACCTGCAAGCATCCAGAGCTCGCAATGCAGTACCAGCTGCATCATTCGCAGCCAGTAAACCCTTTGACATAGCAGAGAACATAGCGCACCTTTTATCACCAACGGAGAGACATCTCAAGCTATCACCTGATCGTACAAAGAGATAAATGGCGCAACAAGGCGGGAGCGGATCGAGCTCGTACCCCTATCCCAGCAGCACAGGCGGTCCATACTATCCCACTAGCACCAGCAGCTCATACTACCCAACTAGCAGTTCATACCACTCCACTAGTACAAGTAGCTCACAGGTACCTGGAGGCTCCTATCCTTACTCTCAGAGTGTTGGTGGCTCGCAGCAGCCGTACGTGACTAGTGCTGGAGGCTCGCATCCGTATTCCACAAGCGCAGGAACAGTAGATCCGTACTCCACTACTGCAAGTAGCTTGGGTCAGCGCACCAGCAGTGCGTACGGTTGGCATCAGCGACCGTCAAGTAGTGTTGGCTCGTACCCGTACTCTGGCAATGTAGACCCATATGCGAAGACGTTCACAAGCAACTCTCATCTGCAGCGTTCCAGTAGTGTTCTCGGCTCGTACTCAGGAGGCTCGAATCCACACTCCAATGCCACTGCGGGTGGCCCGCACCAGCCGCACATGTCACAACCACAACCTACCGCAAGACCCAGACGGACTGCTTCGGTCGGTGGATCGCGTCAATCTCGTGTCATAAATGAATTCGACTCGTATCTGGTTGGGCTAAATCGTGGGATACAGGATCTGGAGACGAGACATAAGAGAACAATGAGTGAGGAGCCCACCTTAACGAAGAAGAGGAGTCTGAGTGCGTGTTGTCTCCCTTGTCTTGGCTATTTTCCAGACTGGGAGTTGAGCTGCATCTGCAGGGTTGCCAGTGATTGAAGATGAAAGTGAAGAGGAGGGCCCAGTGGAACGGGCCGAGGTTCTCCCTCCTAGGAGTAAAAGCCGCCACGGATACTATCGAAAGTCGACGTAAATGTGATTGATGTATTAGTATTGTAATTATATGTTGACAGTGTTGGTGGGATCAATTAAGGGAGCGAACCCCACTGGCTGGATCCAGACTGACAGGTGAGAAAAAGAAATAGAATACAGATGATGGCACGGGTGGGAAGGATAGATGTATAACGAGAGGGTTATGACCTCGAGATGTTCTGGTACTGGAGACTTGTGGTCTCGTATTCTGATTGGAATATTTGCCCACGCTCTTTGACCATCCACCTAGAAAGTGTTTGAGTAAATGAGGCTAGAACTGAACGTATGACTCACTCCAATAGTTCGTTAACATAATCCCGCACTAGCGTGACAGACTCTGGGTCTAGGTTCGAACTAGCAATCATGCCAGGCAGGCTCACTTTATGTAAATGATGAATTATAGGCTAGCGCCGGGGCCGGACACACACACCTAACATGCGAAGGAGATGTTCTGCCCCATATACAGCGCTTACTTCTTTCTCCTGCCCGATTATTACTTGCTGACCAGTTTTATATTTTCTCCGTACTTCAGCAAACTGTGGCCGCTCAAAACGGTAGAGTAGATTTGCCCCGAGGGAACGATCGAAATAAACTATTAAGCCAGATATGATACTGGGAATCAGCAGAACGGGATCGCGCAGGCTACGCCAAGACATTAACTCAAGGGTAACAAGACGCAACAGAAGACATACTGCGCTGGCTTTTTAGCGAGGACGTATTCCTGAAATTGGTTGAGAAGTTCGACAACGGTGGGTTTGCGAGGCAGCGTGACAAGCTGAGCAAATGGATAAGAAACACGGGTAGTAATCGAAGGTTCAAAGACACCATACTTGATTATTCTTGGTGATAGCTTCCCAATCATCCACTAAAACGACCTTTAGGACCTCTGGGAGATTGAGCTTCAAATCTGGCTTTTTATTGCTCTCGTCCTGGAACAATGAAACACCAGTCTTCGTGAGACATGGTGCGGTGATGGACGGGGGACATAAAACGCACCTCTTCTCTGCCACGTTTTGTACCTCTCGTTCCATCCTTGCGTGTGCCAGCCCTAGTGCTCACGGTGCCACTCTCCTTTGCACTTGCTTTGGGTCCGCGTGAAGATGAGACACCTGCACCCATCACAGACGCATTACTGCGCTGCAGCTGCTTTTGTAAATCAATGTTTGTCTCATTGAACTTGAGCAGTCGTGTATGTGGAACCCATTCGTCCCAACTGGTGAACCGGTGCAGGTCAGTACGTGATGAAAGGCGCTCGAAAGAAAGGAGACGCGTTTTTGAAGTATACGAAAGGCAGGGAACGAGTTGGAGTTGCTACGTACGTTTGCTTCCAGCCTTTGTAGTGCACGAAGCAGTGGTGACCGAGAGCTCCAGTGGTCGTGTTTTCTTCAGTAAAGTTGTTGACTTTGAGCACTTTCGCCTCATAGATGAGGGGGCCGTGGTAGCATAGAACGCGTTCGTTAGGCGAAAAGGTAATGGTGGATGTGGAAGTAGTTGACATGTTATGTTTTACGGAGATGGTGGTAAGAAGGAATAGATGCAATTCGTGGATTTCAACCTCCGTCTGTTTCTCATCATAATCAATGACATCTGACGTTCATTGAATCCACTAGAATTGCTACACTATGTACAATATTGGTAACACAATGGTCCAGATACATGAGCCAAGATGCAAAACGAAACGATCTATGTCAATACATTGTGAATGATCGTCTTTGATGAATGAATATGGTGAAGACAGTTCCTCAGGTAGCCCAAATAAAAATAGGGGATGATAGAAGCTGGATATGAATATGGGAGAGGACGTAGAATGACAGCATGATCCAAGAGCAGGAGAGAGCATGAAGCAGCAAGTTATACATTAAAAAACAACGGGAATTTGGGGTTTGCGGGAGATTCGGTGTCGATGATTGCCTGGATAACAATCATAACCAGAATCAGCTTTCGATGGCCATAAACACGCTACAGGCCTACCAAAGTCATATGATACCACTACTCCCGCATCTATACCAACTTGAAGGGCAGTTGCCTAACTTCGGGATGTGGTCGGTTGAAGGATTGTCCGATAGTAAGATTATTGGTGGCGCCGATGAGATGCTAGATCAAATGAAGCGAGATATCTAGGTTATGCAACTGGCCGTGGAAAGCAGGGATCCTTGAGAATCCCGTAAATGCAGGCAGAGCGTGTCGTTGTGAAAATATATGCGACCGTCTCTATGACCTTTTGTTACCACGTGGGGTGACGGTATTTTCGAAGTTCATATAACGACTACATTGGAGAATTAGTCTCCTGGCGCGGGGTGCAAACATAATACGCACGCTGGGAAGACCGCCCAATAGCCTTTCATGAAATATTATCTCCACTCCTGTCTCCCTGTGACACCTTTCTTCCTCCTGTGACATGCCTCACAAAATCGGCCGGAGCTTCCGTTGCCTTCGCTTGCGCTACGCCTACCATGCTCAAGCAGGCTACCACTGGGTTTTGGAACGGTCCAGTCGAAGGTCCCGTCATACTCTATGTCAACCCTTTCCGCCAAGCCACGGAACAGCGCCCGTAATCCTTCGTAATCTGGCAGATCATCGAACTCGAGGCCACGTGCATACCGGTAGAGTACGTCAAACTCAGGTGGTAGACCCACGGTAAGTAGAGATTCTGCCTCCAGTTTCGCATCACGAATGAGGTCCCAGGTAGCAGAGACGGGATTGTAATGTTGTGGTGGTGTAGGTGTAGGAGGCGCTGGGTTGGATGACGTTGGGGATGCTGGTGGAGGCGGCGTGTTGGGTGCACGAATCCTTCGCCACGGAAGAGTGCCGCGTAAAAAATATATTAGCATGTATGCCAGAGACTCCAAATCATCCCTTCTTGAAGATTCTGTGGAACATATGTGTTAGGATGGCAGAAGATAGGGGCATGCATGGCTTGAGCGCGAAAATGCTCACCAACTCCGAGATGAGTGTTGATGGCGGCGAAAAGTGAAGTGCCGACACCATGATAGTTGTCCTGTTTGTAGGGGATGTGGTTGGATGTCTTAGAGTCACGGAATTTTTTTGCCAGACCAAAGTCAATGACATTGACCATGTGTGCGGCTTTTCCAGTGCCCATAACAAAGTTCGCAGGCTTAATGTCGCGGTGCACAAGAGAGTGGGAGTGAATGAACTCGATACGTGAAATCTACCAAACGCGACATCGGTTTGCATCATAACAGAAATGAATGGAACGCGACTTACGAGCTGATCGGCAAGGAGCAAAACGGTTTTGAGGGAGAAATGACGATTGCACATCTTGAAGAGGTCCTCCAACGATGGACCTAAAAGATCTATGACCATGACGTTGTAGTCACCCTGCCGCCCAGACCACATAATCCATGGCACCCCCGTCCCACCCATTAGTGTTTTGTATATTCTGGACTCCTGGCGCAACGGGCTATTCGTATTCCCCTTGCTGGCGGCGGGTTCTAGTTTAATGGCCACCTCCTTGCCCGCGATGGTGTGGACGCCAAGGAAGACCGTGCCTGTGACTCGTCAGCTAGCTGCACACATGAAGAATGTGAAAAGAGCATACCACATCCTCCATTTGCAATTTCTTCTTCTAGACGGTACTTTCCTCCAAACGTGAAATCCATGAGGTGCAGGGGAGGAGACCTCTGTGAAAGGCAAACCTGCATCAGCCGTGACAACAACAAAAACGCGTTTCTTTGTCAGCATTCATGGAAAACCCCGAACTTTGTTAAGCGAGGGGTAATCAAGTCACTATCGTTTCATGTTTTCTCTTGTCATGATATTGAGTGCAAGTTATACATTCAAAAAGCCGTAGTTATCGAAAGTTCAGATTAGCAAATTCCATGGAAAAGGTGAACCAGGAACTTGACTACTAGCAGGACTTAAACCTTTTTGGAAGACAAGAAGACAAGACTCGAAGCTGTGTTGCGTTCCCAAGCTGGTTAGTGATTTGTTCTTTTGATGGACGAAGTGTCATACAGCAGGAAACATGGTATTGGTGAAGATCAAAGAACAAAAGAGGACGACAGGGATAGGAATGATCATCTCTGTTCTGGTCGAGGCTCTGTTGGTCGATAGTTGGTGATGTGGATAGGTACAGGAGGGAAGTGAATGACATACGGCTCCATTGCACACTCAAGATCAAGCTATCGTAACCCTTTCCGTTCACCTTGTCTATGGCCTTCTGTGCAGCTGCCCTGTCTTCAAAGCTTACAAACGCAAAGCCTTTCCCAGCGCCAGTGTCGCGATCTCGTCCAACATACACCCTGGCTACACGGCCAAAGATACCAAACAGTTCCCGAAGATCATTTTCTTGAGTATCTTCTGAGATGTTGGTGACACGAAGTGTGGGTAGATCGTCTCGACCACCAGATCCACGCATGGCATCTCCTGCCGTACGAGTACCACCAGGACCACGCATTGAAGGAGGGACGTATTTCCCGCCTGTTGCCACGCCGAGAGTAGGCATTGCTGCGGGTTCAGTATGCGGGTCGTCGTCGCCTCCGGCGCCTGTGTCCGGCGTGAGTTCCATACTTTTTGGGTAAGCGTCGATGATGCTTACCGGTGTTTTCTAGCCCCTGGAGAGTATCTTTATACGGGCATTTTGCGGTGAAATGTTCACCCTTGCAAAGCCGACACACGACCTTGCCAGCACCAGCCCTGGCAAGTTGAGTTTTGACATTTTCTTCAGGAGCGGGTTCGGTCTCGCCCGACTGACGCAAGAATGTAGATTTTGGGTTAAAAAAAGGGTTGTAAAATACGCACTTTGTTGCCTGCACTGAGCTTCAGAGCGACATTTTCACCTACTGTCGTTGTAGCACGGTCTGGCCCTGCGTTCTTCCCTTTCTCCGCCCCAAACTTCGTCCATTTTTGACGCTCGGCCACTGTATGCTCGACAATAGATTTCTGGAGGGTGCGCTTGATGCGGCGTGTAATCTTCGAGTGACAAGGTTGGCTTTATACGACAATTCCTGGAATGTTGATTTGGACACACCTTCACTTTCTTCCCATCATCATTTAAAGTATATTCAATCACAGTCCGGATCCCGTTCTCGTCGACAAAATCCTCGTTTTTGGGTTGCTCTATGTAGATCGGTCAGCTTCCCATTACTACATGTCAGTAAGTTAAGTAATCACCAAGTTCATCGACATCGTCAGCCCAGGATGTTTTAGGTATTCTACATGGTTCAGATTAACTCTAACCAAATGTCATGCAGATAGAAGACATACGAGGGTGCCATAGTTCAATTTTGGATAATGTCGAGATGAAGGTTTTTCTTGTTATTTGGCTTTGATGTTGCTTGATCTGGTGCTGCAAAATCCGAGTTCCGAGTTCTGACAATTCTATTCTCTTGACATCTATTCTCTTGACACCGATATCTTCTGTTAGCTCTTACTTTCCCTGTACTCTTACAGCATACCCACCATACGCAGGCGAGTTAGGTTGTTGTTTACCAGCTAGCTCTTCTATATCGGCAGGTTCTCACTTCTTGTGGTTCCGATCCGGCGGTCCTGGTCGCTCACTCAACAATAAAATAGAGAATGCGTGTCATATTTGTCTTGTGTTTTTCTGTTTTAGCCCTCTTCACCCCTGCAGTGGCTTGCGGCCTCACGCTAACTGGCCAGTGGCCAATCTTGAGCACCATTAGTGATCACGTGTGTTAAGACGACCACTTGTTTCCGGCCCGTTTAGACAGTCCACAAAGTGCGTCTATCTTCACACATGATCACCCTAAGGAAACGATTTTTCAAGCGGCCCAGAATTGGTCGGGCCACCTCCCCGCCATATTCCGTTCAAGCGCTCCATAAATATACATCTATTGGATTTCTCATGAGAGTTCAACACACCGTCAACAACCATGATACTTTATCCAACCGTCTTGCTTACTACATGCATTGCATTACTGGGAATCCATAATGTGGGCGCTGGGGTAGTACCCAAGGCGGGGGGTGTCTGTCATGTACACCCCAGCAAGGATGGCGTAAGTGATGATGGGCCAGCAATACAGCAGGCCTTTGAGCAGTGTGGAAAGAACGGACAAATTCTGTTTGACCGGGCGACATACCATGTGGAAAGTGTTCTGCGAACTGTCGGCCTCCAAAATGTTGTAATTGATCTCCCTGGGACGTTACTGGTGCGTAAAATTGAGTTCTCTTATGGTTGTGAAGCTAGGTTAACATCCGGTTTTATATGTAGTGGGGAACTAACATCACATATTGGAGGGCCAACGGGTTCGACCTCGGATACCAGAATCAGACAACAGCCTGGATGTTTGGTGGCGATAGAGTTACTTTTCGCGGCCATGGGACAGGCACCTTTGACGGGAACGGTCAACTATGGTACGTGAAAACAGCTCATCAAGTTGGAAGTCGCCGTTTGATGTTAATTCTAGGTACGACTTCACGCAGGGTGTTTCGAATCTTCAAGGACGACCGATCAGCCTCATGATCACTAACACGACTAATTCTCATTTTACGGGGCTGCGTTTTGTTCAGTCCCAGTTTTGGACAATGGCTATCATAAACTCGGAGGATGTTCTCTTAGATTCAATTTATGTCAACTCGACTTCTTCGAGCTCGGTACGAACTTGTTGTCTAAAACCTAGTAGGGTGGAAGTCAACCCTTGACGCTATAGGCCCCCGCGAGGAACACTGACGGAGTAGACACTTTTTATTCCAACCGTATCACCTTCCGCAATTGGACCATCACGGGCGGAGATGATAACATCTCCCTCAAAGCCAACTCGACAAATATCTTGATTCAGGATTCAGTATTTCACGGCGGCCTTGGAGTAGCCATTGGGTCGGCTCTCTAACTACTTTCAAGCGTCTCAGATACTGATACATCTTCGTGGATCCAGATCGATTGGACAGTACCTTGGTGTGTTCGAGCGCATCGAGAATGTTACAGCGGAAAGGGTAACGTGCCTCGGCACACGGTATGCGGCTTACATCAAGACTTGGACGTAGGTCTTTCTCTTCTCGAATCATTCTCTTCACTAAGCGGGATGATCAGTGGTATCCAGCAAAATTTCCCTCCAAATGGTAACTCTACGCTAGCTTTATTTATCCCCTGGGCTCATGGTTTTCACGCAAGGTGGTGGAGGAGGTCTTGGCTATGCTAAAAACATGAGTGAGTGTTTGTTATATTAGATCACATGCCATAACTACACCTCTAATTTGTGATAAATTCAGCATTCCGCGATTTCACGCTGACAAACGTTACGGACTCCGTTGCTCGTATCACTCAATGCACATCCTTCTCTGGCGCTACAGGAGGGTGCGACACTTCTCTTTTCCAAATTTCCGACGTCAGCTGGGGGCCCATGGTGGGCAATGTCAAGTCAGGAACTTTGGCAACTCTGCAATGCAGCGAGTTGGCACCATGTCCCGACATCGAATTTAGGGGTTTTGATGGGATCGTAACCAGTGGTTCAAGGAAGATAAGCTGTAGTCATATTGAGAATCCTATTGGGTTCAATTGTACGGTGTAGATATTGATGATAACGGGCAAATATATGCTGAGGCTGGAAAATAGACCTTGTAGCTGTTCTGAGGTTGCGGTGCACTCCCTACTACCTCGATGTCACCCAGCAGATGAACTTTTAGATCGTTCGAAAACGGAAGTCGAGGTAGTTGTGAAATGATGTTATTTTACAGATGGTGATAGTACAGTTGCGAGCTGGATACGAATGATTTTTTGAACAGACTAGATGATTGCTTCCGTGGCAGCGAATAGGAGAAACTCACAGAAAGTACAGTGATTATGTATTTATACACCGCGGGCCACATCTTCACTTACGGGCCACTGGATGCCTCAGTAGGCTCCTCATCCTCCTCCTCGATTGTCTCTTCTGGATCCAACCAACTCTCCTCAACGGTCGCCTTTACTCTGCGAACATATTCTTTCATATTCTCACGGTAGAGCTGTGCAGCCTCCGCATTTGCAGGGCTATTGGGATTTGGATCGTGTAAGAGGCTCTGTATTGATGTAAGGATGGCAGCGACATCGTAAGTGGGTGACCAGCGGTTTTGGAGAATATCAAGACAAAGTTCCCCATTGGCGTAGACATTTGGATGAAACATTCGAGACAGAAATTTGACGGTTGGAGGCTTATTGGGGTACGATTCGTCGAAGTTCAAGAGTAGCTTGAAAGTGCCATCTTCAAAGGGCGTGTCAGCTGTCACCGATACTACGTCAAATAAGTACTGCTGATTAGCAACAATGCGTGGTACCTGGCCCAAAGATCACTGCGTTCCAGACCATGATATTATCCGGGCATGGGCTTCCAGATATGCCACCAGGTGGATCAGTGGACAGACGCTTGAAGTCACGGATAAGACGTCGTCTACAATTTGTAGACTGAATGAAAGTCATGTTAGTTAGAGAATTCGAAGAAGTAGTAACACCTACTGACCATGGTAAGAAGGGATGATTGTGGAGTGTGGCGAAGCCGCGCAGCGCGAATAATGTGGCGACTTGTTTGGCATCGTCAAGAGATATCAACAGGAGAATATCCCAAGGCCAGCTAAAAGTAGATGCTGCGAGAAGGATACTCTTCAATAATATATATCTCGGCTGATTAAATTACAATCCATTAAAGCATAGTACAACACCGTCCTCTACTACAAGCTGAATACAAGACGAAAGTGAAACTAGGAATGATGTGTCCAAATATGCGGTGCTTAGACCAAACTCAAGAACGCCCCTACAGCAACACCGAATGGTACTACAAATGCGCTCACTACCATACCCACTGCACCATTGGGGGTTGTTCCATTTCCGGGAGTTCCAGAACCCGAAGGGGAGCTGGGAGATGTACCCGAAGCGAGTGGGGCGCCCGTAAAGAACTGTGCACCACTAACAGAAGGGCCTGGGCCAGTGGATGCGGAGGCTCCCTTACCGACAAGGGATCCTTCTCCTTGCTATTGGAGGGAGATTATCGTGAGTTATACATATATGTCCGGGGATACAGAATAAGAAAAGACATACGCCTGAGGGACCCTTAAAGCTTTTAGCGTTTCCTACGTAATTTGCGAAGGTATTGTTGCCGGTCGCAGGTGCATTGATCGCTCCAACCATGCCTACATCACCATAGATAATTTCAGTATCTACACAACCCCAAGTTTAATTACACCCTTACCAGCTGAACAATGAGTGACAGGGAACAGTTGCTTGCAGAAGAACCACAGAGCTATTCATTTGTCAGTAAGTGGGATAAAGAACCAGCAGTAGGCTTACGTATGCTTGAGTTTGTGATCGTCAGATTCCACTCAGGTGCAGTGGTAACATTGCCCTGCGGAATGAAGACCCAGCCGGAATCAAATCCGCCAGGTGCGGGATTGCAGGGGTCTGTGAATGTGGATTGGGTAACACTGTGATTTCCGGGCCTGCAGGTCGATAAAATCTTGTTAGCACAGATCACAACCTTCGTAAGGCTCTGGCTACTTACGCGCCAGTGAAACGGAAAGTAACGGTGGTACCATTTGCCACAGTGAGAGACGGTGGGAGGAACTGATAGACGCCTCCTGGGGCAGTAGACGTATCGCCAACATTAATAACCTTTTGTTGACTATCAGTACAAGGAACCGAACAGACATAGAGATGCGTACGGTAGTACCCTGAGCCAATGCTAACGCTGCGAACGAGAGAGCGGATAATATAGCGAATTGCATTTTTTTTGAGGTAGTGTGGGCAAAGAGGTGAAAGATGGGATGAAAGATTCTGTGGACCCCGCTTATCCTGTCACACTTTTTAAACTTGCCGAAAGCTTCTTGAGACCCACAACAAATGCTGTCATGACTTGAAATAGGAAGGAAGCCAGAAGAGCCAAAAACAGCCGCATAATTGGCTCGAATGCATAAACGGCTCAGCCATTCACAGTGACGCCATGGGAACGAACTGTCTGTGAATGGAGGTGTGTTGAAAACTGTATTGAGAACGTGATGCATTTCAACAGAATCGCCGAAGATGGTTAGTGGCCAACCACGGTCCTGTGCAGTTCTTCCTCGAAGGTGACAGAAGACTGCTGCGCATGCACCAGGAGGCAGGCTGAATAGAACGGCATGACTTCATCAGAATGTTTAGGGATGGTTCCGAATGTGGCATTGATGATCTGCTGCC
The DNA here is from genome assembly GCA_018221655.1 of Myochromella boudieri. Classification (NCBI taxonomy): domain Eukaryota; kingdom Fungi; phylum Basidiomycota; class Agaricomycetes; order Agaricales; family Lyophyllaceae; genus Myochromella; species Myochromella boudieri. The sequence goes on along the minus strand of JABCKU010000043.1, from coordinate 13,435 downwards.
TTCTGTAGGATGAGGAGTTGTTGAGCCCCTCCCTAACTATATCACATTGAAAACACATTTCTCCATGGCATGGGACTAAAATCACGACGCACGGTGGGGCAGCCTCGGCTGTGTAATCATGATGGGCTGGGGGCTGGGCAGAAACGTACTAGTTTTATACGTCTTATAAGCAAGCATAGTATCGAACAATGATGGATTGGAAGTCATCAATGCCCGCAGCCAATTTAGCAGGAGGGCTTACAGGCCTGGTCATATACTGGAAGATTGGACATGTACGTGGGTGCCGGGTACTGGGAAGGCCCCCAAAGCGCAAGCAATAAATTAGGGCGCCCTTCAGAAAATTTGTAAGCCAGACATCGAAAACTCACTACGGCCAGGCGTGAACATTAAATTTGGATCCACGAACCGGATAATGACTGAGGGAAGAAGATAAGTGTCCAATGGTTCAAGATCTTGGCGAGGAACCAGAAAACACAATTATTCGGTCTGTCGGGGCGGAGTCGCAAAGGTGTTTTTCGTAAACAAGGAAGATGACAGTAGTACGTCACAGATTACTTGCAGAGAATCATAGAATGACGACAGCGGAGGAGTAGTGGCATGCGGATAATTGCCCCTCTAACACGGAGAAGTCATTTTCTCCGTTTTGTAGAATACCCACTCGTGCAAGAGTTAGACTTCAAGCTTCGAGGCCTAGCCTGTGGTTGGTAGTTGGTCGTGCATTGATCAATCATGATCATGATTGAGCATGATTGTCATGAGCGACGGTGTCTAGCTACTGCGGCGGCCAACGAGCACGGCGCACGCTGCACAACCAAATCAAGGATTCGGTCACGTGGCTGATCCATCTTTTGCACCGAAATTTCAAGGAAGTTACAACCTTCAACGAAGTTCGAACTCTACTGCCACCCGTACCTACTATACTATTACTAAGTCTCAACACCATGGCTACCTCTCCCACTCCTATAGAAACAGTACAACCAACGGTACCTGTTCAAACTTTTCAGACCAGAGAGGTCGCCTCTACAGTCACTGTAGCCCCAAGCGATGAGGAGGTCGATATTGTGCAATTTACACCCCAATTGTCGGGGAAAATGGTCAAGGCGAGGGAATTACTCCTTCGAGATCGTGCTTTGAAACGAATGGAGCGTAGAGAGCGAAATCACCAGCTCGCAGAGGAGACGTGCCGGGCGGTATGTGCCACGCGATGCCACAAAGTAGGAATTTTCTAACATTGTCTGTCAAGGGCGATGCGCTTCTAGAAAATGGCGACTACTCCGGGGCGTCAGCACACTACATTGACGCAAGCAATCTATGGCCCTCAAACTCCGGCTTTTATCTTAAGCTTACGGAGGCGTATCTCAAATGCGAACAGCGAGCATCCCTCTACTGCGTTTGAATTACGCATATTAAATATTGATTAGACACGCCGACGCAGCGCATGCAGCGACACGAGCACTTTCATTTGAACCTACTTCACTTGAGGCGCGGTATCAAAGAGGCATAGCAAGGCTTGAGCAGGGTCTCCTTCCCGCCGCCAAAATTGGTGTGATTTACTCTTTGTAATTTCTAACTGTTCTCAATGTCTCCCTTTATGGCAGACTTTGAAACAGTTATTGCTCACAACACTGAGCATGCTCTTGCGCATACGTCACTGGGCCGCACTCTCACCCTTCTCCAGGCCACCAAGATTGGTACACATGTATTGTCACCACCACCACGTGAAAATATGGACTCCGATGGAAAACTTATAGACTTTTCCTTCCCCCATTACGAGGATGATAAGCTAGAGCTGGCGGAGCACTCGGATTCTAGTGACTGCAACCACGTTGGCAACGGCGTCCCCTGTCGGTTCTACAATCACGATGGTTGTGCGCGGGGCCCGGAATGTGACTTTTCGCATGGGCCAGATGAGAAGAGTGTTCGAGACGATCTGTGAGCCTTTCCTCGTCTCTTTTGTGGTCCCCCAGCTATTCATCACCTAGTCTCAATGTAGGGGGAAGAACGTTTGTTTATACTTCTTACTCTCCGCTTGTAAGTTTGGCGAGCTCAAGTGTATCTATTCCCATTCGAAGGATGCATTACCCACGACCCATGGATGGTGGAATGACGTCGGGAAGATCAAACGCGTTAAAGATGTGCTAGACATGGCAGATAAACAGGCGAAGGAGCAGCGCGCGCTTGAAATACTCCTTCATAGGATGGAAGCAAGAAAAGTGAAGAGCAAAAGCCGAGGGAAAGGACAGACTGGTGACGGGAAGGGAAAACCCAAGGAGCGAGGTGGGAAGGGAAAATCAAAAGTGGATGCATTGAAGGTGGGTGAACCTATTGTCGACAAGCTGGAGGACGGGAGTGCCTGTAAACTTGGAACGGAGAAACGAGCTAGCTCAATGGTCAAAGAGGTCACTGTTCCTCTAAGAGATGCCGAAGTTCCAGAGCTGAACGGCGGATTTACGGACTATGAATTAGCTGCCCACGGGGTGAAGCCTTACGACGACGACGCTAGTGTACGTCATCTTCAGAAATTTAAGGCTTAGATGGCATTCTAAACTTATTTTAGGCTGTTTTGGCTGCACTTTCATACTGAGGCTGGTCCTGCGATTACACCAGACAGTGGCCAATTGCTCTACGAGTACTGACCGATTTACAGTACTTTCATGTCCCATGTACACTCCACTTGATTAATACGTATCCAAGCTATCGATAACTTGCTTTCAGCCTATTGCCTTCATTACTTAGTATCTATACTCAAGTTCAGCCTTCCCTACTGGCCCCTTACCTGCACTCCACTGACCTCCTACATACGCATGTTTATCCACATTCTACGCTCGTTATCACACAACCCATGGCCACACCAGGTATTGCATGTTATATTTTAGGTTGCGTCAACTCAGTGGGCGGAAGGGGCGTGCCGGGCGTCGAGTCTGATATCTATGGTAAACCATGAAACCCTTTGGTGACCAGCGGGAACTCAGTGAACGTTGTAAACAAACTACAGTATGTTGGGGAGTTCTCTTGGCAGAAAACGTACCTTGATGATCATCAACCTGATGGGAGTAGCTTATCAGCTTTTATACATACATCATATCATTATCCCATGTCTTCAACTTACCCACTGATGAACTATTTCTTGAAATACAAGTTTCTCAGGCAATAGCGCTTCACCATTTATGCATTCTCATGAGGGCCTTGGAGTAAGTCATAAAACACGGGTGGTCCAAGTACCATCCATCAACAAAGTGCCAGAGGATTGTGTTTCAAGGAACACATCAAATTATGTGCAATTTTACTTTTACTCAGCGACTAACATGCCCTATGCGATCTCAAAGGCTTACACTCCTCCATCCTCCTAACATGTTGTTGCGCTTCTCGTGGTTCTTTTGTACAGCTGTCGTTCTGAATATTTTGTCAATATCGGGCACCGTACACGCTCAGTCAAGCCCAAGCTGGGCATTCACCCAGGTGCGCTATCTACCATTTGATTTGTACGACCAACAACACTGACTGGTCTTAGGATATCGGTACCAGCCTGCCAGAATGTGCTACTCTTTCGATTAAAGTGACTTCAGCCGTCGCCAGCGGGATAAAGGCATATTACATGATTGCACTTGCGGTCAATGGTCAGCCAACGACAAGTTTCATAGGCACTGACGCCAATAAGTTGTCGTGGGTAGTAGATCAACCTGCAGGTACGCTGGCCATCCAACCTTTCATGATGCCTCTGGTTGATCGCATGCCATGGTCATTGTTGTAGGGACATCTTTGTTACTTTATCTTGTCGATTCAACAGGAAACTCGGTCAGGATACTGAATGAATTGTTTACTGTCACTTGTGAGCGTCTGTTCCACATTGATACATGCTACCTAGAGTGACCCACCAATATTAACGATTAGCTGGCCAATCATCACAATGCTTGTCCTCACAGAACGGAGCATCTTCCTTTGCGATATCAGCAAATGTGACGGATGAGATCGAGACTTGTGACTACTGGCAGCTTACCATGCGTGGCGGAAGCCCGCCCTACCATATATTGTTAGCCGCACCCGGTGCACCGTCGGCGACTAACGTGACGTTGGAGAGGGACGAAGACATGTTTACATATGTAAATCGTGCAGCGCCAAAGGGTACATTGTTGGGCAAGTATTCCCTACTTTGGTCATATATTCTGATTCTGATACAATCATTTTGGCATAGGTGCTGTTAGCGACTCGTGAGGATCTCCGCCACCATCACGAATTCTTAATTCATTTATTTTTCATAGCACAGGGGTATGGGCTGTGGGTACCCTATATGTCCGGACTACTGGTGCGTACGGCGTGTACATTTTAGCGGGCCATAGTTCTGATCTAACCATTAGGTTCCACCGATACAACCTGCCCCGAACGTGAAAGCATAGCCGGGGTTGCCTCTTCGTCGAATTCTTCCACTGTCTCAATATCCTCAGCCACTAGTACACTATCCTCATCCACCAGTACAACAACCTCTACTCCCCACAGAAACAGTAATAAAACCCCCATTGTTATTGGTGTGTGTATTGGTGTGGGTTGTCTTCTTATTATCGTCGCTGCCCTTTTATGCTTCTTCCGACACCGAAAACGCAGTATGGACTCCAAGAGCAAATACCTTGAACCACAACAGTTCCTCGAAACGCATGCAACCGAGCATTCTTCCTCACACCCATTAACCCAGCCATATCATACCTCTAAGGCTAGCTTTGGAGCAACGAACGGGGTTACATCGACTTCGCGCAGCGCAGACATCAGTGCTACCAGTAGCTACGAGCCCCCAAGTACTTATTCAACACCATCTTCTACTGCCACGCCCCTCTTGAGAATCTCAACCCCTGATGAAACCTCGAAGGCCTACAAAAATGCACTGCCCCTTCCACGACCTTCGGTGTCTCCCGGCAGATTGGGTTCCTCCGACGATTCCCGATGGCCACACAGAAATGGACCAGTCTCAGCTGAGTTGCAGGAAATCGTTGTTCAGCACACCGACGCGCGTGGTGTGCCTGTGAAAGAACTTCCTCCACCATACGGGTCGCAGCTATCTGGACCAGCTGACTCGTAGTGTTACTTTAAGTATTGTAAGGACTGTAATTAAAATAGATGTATGTACTTGTCCGTTCTCATACACGAATTGGAGGTGATTATGTTGCACAGATCATAGACCATGCACTAGCCACGCACAAGTAAAGGCTCCACTCGCAGAGGTTCTGTCTACAGCGCACGCTGGGTTTCATCCCCTAATCACGCTCTCGGCCTAGTTAGCTTACTGCCTCATCCGGGGCGTCGAAAACTAATCAATACTGCTAGACGAACTGATTCTCTACCTTACACACTATCCTGCGCTCTACCTTCTAGCACCAAAGCTATGACTATGTGATCTTCACAGTCTACATGATCCATATCAGTAGTTAGCACACAGGTGTTTAATGAGACACAAACGCACTTTAACATACAGCGACTCTACGACCTTGCTCACATGCTCGAGCGTTGATATTGCCGCGCCGTACGTATTCTGTTCAGATTATGTGAGCCTTAGTCATATTGGGATGAATACGGCGTACGTCTGCATCGGCCTGGTCAAACACCAACAGACACCCGCGGCCTTGATCAAGCACACCATGGAATACCTTGTCGAGAATCATCTGTGAGAGCCTGGATGAGATGGTATATTAGCATATAACCAATACAATTCGATAATAGCAATGAGGAATACGATAACTCACTTGGCTTCAACTGCCTGTTGGCCCTGGCCCACCTCCTGCGCAACATACGCGATCTCTACCGTCGAGTATGGCTCTACGATGCGCAAGAGGTTCTGCTCGAGGAGTGTGTCGTAGAGCGCCGCTAGGTGCGAGCGAATCGTTGGGTCCGAGGAGAGTTCTGCGGGAGAGAAGTTAACCTTTAGCCTTTAATCGTTGAAAGTTAATCTGTTGAACATAGGATGGAGCAGAGATGGGTGGGTCAGAGGGAGAGGGGATGCAGAAGGAATGGGTATTAACACTGGTGGCGGAAGAGGGTAGAGTATGCACGTATGAATACGGCCAGGGGCATGGATGCCGTAAGGAGAGAAAGATAGAAACGCGCACCATCCTTGTATTCCCTCAGCACGCCCTCAAAGTCTGCCAAATTTCTAGCCTGGTGCGCCTGTGCAATGGCACGCATGCTCTCGACCTCCCGGAGCTGCGCATATTTAACCGCGAGCTTGATTGTCAGCAGGCTCGTCACGTCCTCTGGCTGCCCATCATGCTCCATTAACCTGTTCTTCATCCCAGAACAGAATTAGGAACACTCACTAAATTAAGCATGACTTTACATAATAGCATGTATTTCAAGGCTCCCAGTGCCTGCTCGTCCCCTTGTGTGCTTAGGTTTTCGAAGGCTTCGAAAAAGTATGAGTATGCAGTGGTGTAGTCTTTGTCTTCGGCGTGGAGGATGCCTGACTGGAGGTCGAGCGCGGACTGGAGGTGTGGGGGACAGTAGATAGAATTAGCAGCAGTGCGGGACGAGGTGAGGGCGGCCTAGTCGGGACACGATGATTGGTATGTGAGCAGAGGTAACGGCGGGGGATGGGAAGGATAAGAAAGTAAAACTGACCTTTGCCTTGGCAAAGTTCCCGATCCCGCGGTATACTCGACTCTCAAGCAGATGCACCTCGGTAAGAATCATCTTGTCGTCTAGGCGCTTGAGCTCTGTGAGGAGCGTGTCAATCAGCGCAAGAGCAGGTTTGTATTGTTGTGCTTCCAGTTGGCTGTGCGGCAGGTGAAGATCAGCCATATTCGTCGTTTATGAACGAAAGGTACGTACAGCCCCACAAGACGCGTCTCGAGACTATGTTTAAGGAAGATGCGCTTTTCACGCTTAGCCCACGCAATATTATCCGTCAATGTCGATATCTGGACCTGCCTGCTGCCGGGGATGGTGTTGAAAAAGTCCAGAAGGGTGCGGACTGGGTTCAATAGGTGAGCGACTAAGAAGAGGGGAAGGTGAAGAGGCGCACTGAGTTTGGCTGTCTTGGCTTTTGCTGTGGAGGACATGAAGGCGCGGGAAAGGGTAATTACTTCAGCTAGGCCCTGGGCATTCCTACAGATAGTCAATTATTAGGAGAAATGGGGGAGGGCTAAGAACACACTTTTGGTCCCGATACAGCTCGCCCAGCTTCACTAGGGCTGTCTCCTGCTCACGCAGGCTCTGCGATGATTCTGCGGTGCGCGATTCGTCCGACGTCGATGCTGCCATTGACGATGTCAGTAAAGGCTCTTCTGATGGAGAAGATGAGAATACCTGCGGTGTCATTGAGGATTTGCTTATACAAAGCCTCAGCGCGTGCGGGTTGTGTTGAGGCGGCAGCTTCTGCTTGGACTAGTAGGTCGGCTGGGGAGGACATTTTGGAGTTTGTGGAAAGGAGAGATTGAGGTAAGGACACGCGTCGAGAGACCGTGGGAACACCCTCGATGACGCGTCCAATAATTATATTTCCTGCTCATCGTCCTCCACAACCGCGATGGCTGATGAAGTAGTTCTCCCAATCCCTAATCTCGCTCTGTCACAGCACCTCTTCACCCTCGCACAGCCTACCCTCGCTCACCTCCACCAAAATGCACGCACAGATCTCTTGGCTGGCATAACCGTCGACAGTATGTTTCTTTCATCTTGAATATATGCGCCGAATTCATGATATATTATATATTCGCAGACATGGCCCCGTACTACAAAATAATCACATCCACATCATCCGCTCTTCCGTCTGACCCCACCCTCCTTGCTACAATGGAAGCAGCGAACACCGCAGAGTTGACGCGCCTCGATGAGCGTCTGGCAGAGGCAGAGAAAACAGAGGGCGAGTCTGAGATCAGTGACGCGCTAAGGGGGCGGGCAAACCACTTGACGCGCATCGGTGAGAAGGTACTCCTTCTCTGCCTAGCACCTTGGAGAAAAGAAGCTGATTGTGCTTATGATTAGGACAGGGCAGTGGCCGCACATAAACTCGCACTTGAAAAAACACCAGGTCTCGGCTCGAGGATTGACATCGTACTGACGCTCGTCCGCATTGGGTTTTTCTTTGGTGATAACGAGCTTATAACAAACAATCTTACCAAGGCTGAGTCGTACGCAGTTTCATCCTATCCTCTATCTTCCCTTCTCCTTACCCTTCCCCTCCCAACGCAGACTAATAGATGAAGGCGGCGACTGGGACCGACGTAACCGCCTCAAGGTCTACCAGGGATTACACCATATCTCCCTCCGCCAGTTTTCACGCGGCGGTGCCCTTTTCTCCGACGCATTATCTACGTTTACCGCTGTTGAACTTCTGCCGTACAACGATTTTGTGGCCTTGACGGTGGTGGCAAATGCTTTGACGCTTGGGCGGGTCGATCTAAAGAAGAAGGTAATTGCTTTTTACAATGATAGAGGTCAGCTAATGAAACGGACGCAGATAATAAGCGCCCCGGAAGTGAATCAGGTGCTCCCGGAGCTCCCTATACTCGGTGACCTTATCAAGAACCTGTATGATTGTCATTACGACAAGTTCTTTGTTGCACTCGGTATGTCCTCTCTATCCCCTCCCCTTCCTTCTGTTCTCCCACTCTTTCCTTCTCCTCCATCTTGATATCTACCAGACTAACACCTACCTCACAGCGACCCTCGAACAAACTCTCCTCCTTCCTTCACGCATGTTGCATCCACACGCACGCTTCTATGTCCGCGAGATGCGCATCCTTGCCTACAGCCAGCTACTAGAGTCGTACCGCAGTCTCACGCTAGAGAGCCTTGGTGCGGCTTTTGGGGTTAGTGTTGATTTCGTGGACGGGTAAGTTGCATTGTTCTAGTACAAGAAAGGGACTGACTAGAATCCCTTTACTTTTGCTGCTGCCTGTCATTGCATTGGTTTTTCTCTCATCTTCCTGTCGCGCTGTTTCTTGCCACTTCCTTGTCCTTACTATGGTCACCACGATTATTTCTGTTCTCGGGGACCGTTCAACTTGTCACCCCCATCACATTGCGTTATCCGCCCCCTACAATTCGTATTCAACCCACAGCGAGCTCTCCCGCTTCATCGCAAACGGTCGGCTACATTGCACTATCGACAAAGTCCACGGTGTCGTCGAGACGACAAGGCCTGCTCTCAAGAATGCGCAATATGATACAGTCATAAGACAGGGGGACATCCTATTGAATGAAGTTCAGAGGCTAAGTAAGGTATTATATTAGTCGTTAACCTGATATATATGGCGTCGGTGTCTCGGCGAGTGGAGACGCAAATTATTACACAATGCGACAACTGCATCATAGCACACATGGGCCACTACATGTGTGAAGTATGAGGCATATGGATGTCCTAAAAACGTTTTGCAGCAATCTCGAAACATGTGGATACTTTTGAAGAAAAACGACGCGGTTTTGGTTCGAGGGGGAAAACAACACAGTTCAAATCTTGCGATGCCAGATTGAATACTAGAGTAGCGGTTAGTGCGTTCTGCGCAAACAAAACACCTTGCGTGAGCGAAATTCCGGTCGTCCATTTGAATAAGTGCTTGGATCTTTCACTTGGTGTTGAGATTGGCCCATTGCTCATTCTGGGTCCTTGTATTTAAATGGTGGGGGTTGGGTGGGTGGGGGTGTATTATTAAACATACTAATTTTTGGAGTATAGAGTATATGGGTACCAGCCTGCCGTGGTGACGCTCGTGTGAGCCCACCACTTGTGGTGGTCTTTACAATATCTAGAAAATCTAATCAAGAGGCAGAGAGTAGAATATATTTAACACAAACCTAGTGTATTCTAAATTCCCTGGTTTTATCCTGACTTCCCCTCCATCTCCTTCTCTATCCCCTCCATCTCCGACTTCTCCTTCTCCTTCTTCCCCGTAAAATGCCCAAACGCTTCCCACAGCGTCCCCGGCACCTCACCCGCTGCAGCCGCCTGGTCCTGCGCCAGTAGCTTCTCCAGCTCCTCCCTATGGTCCGTGATGTACTTCTGCTCCTCCAGGTACTGCACCTGTGCTTCGGCCCGTTTTTGTTCGAGGTAGGTGGGGGGGATGCCGTTGGTAGTGCGAGGTAGGCCAGGGGTGCGGGAGATGGTGCCGGCGGTCTGTGGAGAGGGCTTTAGTTAAGAATGAGAGCGAGGGAGGAAAGAAGGAAAGCCAACACACCGAAGCACCCCCACCCAACCCAAACATCCGCCCGAATCCACCGCCAGCGACGCCCGCTTTACGCTTGCTGCTCCACTCCTCGACGTGCTTGGCCTTTGCCTCGGCCTCCTTCTTTGCATACTCTAGGGGCACGTTTTTACCGGCATACGCCTGTAGGATGGGCCGTACGTCCGGGGGATGGTAGATCGCGATAGCTGCATGGGTGGAGTGTTAGTGTTGGTGAGAGAGAGAGGTTAAATGAAACATACATTCTAAGAAAGGGATCATAGCCACCAACCCATTATCCCTAGGGTCGCCGTCCCACTTGGGAATGACGATGGCATTTTCGGGGTGTGTGGAGACGTGCTCCGGGTCAGTGTCGAGCGAGACGACTTTGGCAAGGTCGCGGTTAAGGTAGGAAAGATCCTGTGTGTGAGAGTGTGGGGTTAAGTAAAATTAAGAGGACGGCAGAGGGTTTGCCAAAAGAAAGGGAAGAAAAAAAAAGGGGGGGGGGGAGTCTGTCCACACCAAAATCTTAAAACATACCTTGACGATTTTCCCATTGATCGAACGCGTCGCTTCCCTGAACAGCCGGTGGGTGACATAGAAGTTGTAGCGGTCGAGTTTTTCGAGGATAGGGAGGGCCGTCTGTATCACATCATTGGTTTGATATTTGCATAAAAGGGAAGGAGGTGACATACGTAGTAATTCTGTGTCGTGAACACTACGACCTCGTAGAACTGGGATATGTAAGCGAGGAAATAATCCACGCCAGGGCGTTTTGCGGTCCGCCAACCATGCTGGCGCTGTGAAACACGGGAGATTAGGCATGGAAGAAGTAGTAAAAGCAAAACATACATCCCAGGTGGAGGTGACGAGAAGGTCATCGATGGAGATGAGGAGCGTGTACGGTTTTTGATTCGGCGGGGGGTATTGTGGGGGGAGGAGCTCAGGCCACGCAGGTTTGTTGAAGTACTGTGGTTGGTCGGTCGGTCAATCAGAACCAGGTGAGAAACAATGCGAACGCACATCAAACAAATCCACAAAACGCTCCTTCGTCCTTCCCCACCTCGTATCTGGCAGCAGCTCTAGTGTCTACAACTTGATAAGCTCACAAAAAGAGAGTAGTAAGTAGAGCGACACTCACAGTTCTCTTCGCTTTCACCTCATCCTCCTCCCACTCCCGGCCCAGCCCCATGACACCAACCGCCGCACCAACAGCCAATGCCACCAACGCCATACGCCCCATGTGCCGCCGCCGCTGCTCAGCACTGGAGAGGGAACCGCGGGACGAGCGGGCGCCGGTGCGTTGAGAGGAGGCAGGGTCTGGTGGTGCGAAATCCAGAGAGAGGGTTGAAGGGAGGGTGCCATGGCCAGGGGTCGGGTCAGGTGTAGGAGTTATTGGTGGCCTTGGCTCTGTGGTGGCGGGTGCAGGGTTGCTGTTCTCTGGTGACGGTAGGTTCTTGGACAGCCCGCGTACGAGGGCAGCACGCTGAGATGAAGCGGCGGCGGAGGCCGACGCGCGTCGGGCGACTACAGCGATGGCGAACATGTTTCTAATGTCAATATTCCCAGTGAAAACTCACTTGAGTGGGACGTCGTCAAGTCATAACAAACGCAAACAATTGTTTGATCAAACACGTCATTGCTTTGACATGCGAAGATCCTCAGACTTCTTTTTTTCACGATCGCTCCCTTGTATTTTTGTACACGGTTCAATTCAAGCCTTTGAACGACATACGCGCTCTTAAGTTATTTGGCGTGAGCAGGCTTTTCTATGGCAAGGCAATCTGGGCCCCAGAAGCAGTATTTCTGTGACTGTCCCCGATTCTGCAAGAGACTGCGCGAACTATCCCGAAGAACATATTACATACCACCATTGCAACGGCCAGCTGAACAGGGTGCAGAGATACCGGAACACAATAGTGATGACGGTAGTATACGGCACTCTCCTCCACCTGAGGACAACGATAGCGGAGTCCCACAGGCTGCCCATTCACCAGACGGCGATACACAGGTACTTGGACTTGCTTCCAACCAATTTTATAGCAAATCCCACATATTCTTTTCAGGATTTTGAACATCCGGATGATGAAGACAATCATGCTGATCCAGGAAGCCTCGACATGCTTGACAAAGAGCGGGAGAACCTACCTGACGACGATAATAACGGCAATGAGGATGACGAAGATCCTGCGGATGCTTACAGCCTGATAGAAGATGTGCGCGTTGCGCAACAATTTATTGATGCTCTTAAGGACGCAACACTCTATAATGGTGACCTATCCGAAGAGGTTATTGAGACACTCCTGAATCCACCAAAGGAGCTGCTCGAGCTAGACCCTGATGGCGATGACGATCTGATTATGTGTCTCCGGCTTTTTCTGGGTGGAATTGACTCAGCAAAACTTTATAACTCGACGATTGACACATTACGCATCAGACACCCCGAAGATAATCTTCCACCCCGGGAAGAGGAAGTTCTCAGCCTTACTGAAACGAGTGTAGCATTAATAATATTTCTGTCACAATTTCAGTTTTCATAATAATATAAGTTTCCACATCACTGAAACTTTATAAATGTTACAGAAAACAATAGTTTCTGTTGAAAACAAAAGTTTCTGCATTGTTTTCTGTGAAATTATAAAGTTTCAGTAATGAAGAAACTTATATTATTACGGAAGCTGAAATCGTGACAGAAATATTATTAGCTCTACACTCGTTTCAATAGAGCTGAGAACTTCCTCTTCCCGGGGTGTTCTTTCCTATGATCAACTCAAGCGCAAGATTGCGAGTCTCACTGGGATTGTCCCGATCATTCATGACATGTGTCCAAAGTCCTGCTTCAAGTTAGCCTACACAGGTCCGTTCGCCGACAAAACTGCATGTCACAAGTGTGGCCAGCCACGGATTGATCCTATAACTGGCAAGCCCCAGCAACAATTCTACACCATTCCTATTGGACCGGCTATACAGGCACTCAAACGATCCAGAAACACAGCTGCTCAAATGGATTACTTCTGGGCACAGGCCACAAAACTCATAGAGCTCGAACTCAATGGCGAAATTGGACTTGTAGATGATATAGTCTGTGGGACTGATATCCTTGAGGCAATCAATCAAGGTGATATCGGAGAGGATGACACAGTGCTTATGCTCTCGTTTGATGGCGCACAGCTATACCGAAAGAAGGCATCTGACTGCTGGATCTATGTTTGGATTATAGTCAGCTTTTCACCTCATCTTCGGTACAAGAAACGATATATCATTCCTGGTGGTGTCATGCCTGGTCCAGGGAA
>JABCKU010000042.1:14147-81913 GCA_018221655.1 Myochromella boudieri | reverse complement strand
TCAACTGACTTTAAAATTGAAATTTGTGTATTAAGTGTGGTTTTCAACTATACAGAAGATTCGTTTCATCCGGGGTGACTATCCCACAAGAGGTTGTTGTACGCTCTTTTCAATGACGTTGCATTCAAAGAGTAAGCGGTAGCCAAGCCAGGCAGGCCAAGCTGTGTTGCAAGATCTGCAGCAGTGATCAATGTCTAGAGACAGAAAAAGAAAATATGTTATCAAATTAGGGAGGGAAGGGACCAAGATGGAACGACGAACACGATACAAGATGGCGTTTGCTGCCGAGTTATGCCCCTCCCCATTATCTCGGCCCCAGTCCTTGGCGAACGCTTGTGGAACGTTCATCAATCCCGTTCCATCAACTTGACTTTCGAGGAATGCCAAAGCTTTTGTGTAATTCCCCCAGACAGACCGCACAAATCCAAGGTCGCCAGTATAAAGATAATAGTTATGCGTCCCGATCAATGACCAGCAGATGTACGTATCACTTCCATTCGCATTAAACGGTGGACCGGAGTACTGGAGTGAACCGGTCGCTGGGTCCTGGGTCGAAAACATGACGATCAAAGAATTCTTCGATGGGAGTAGATCATTCAAAGCAACGAGCTCCGTGTGGGAGGAAATACCCATGTCACCTTCATAGGAAGCAGTTCGCTATTAGCGTAAACGGTTCTAGAGGGAGTCTGAGTACCTGGCCAGATATTTCTGTTCGGCCAAGTTTACGGTTTTCAAATGGTTAACGATATCGATTATTGTCATAACTCACCGGTCTCGTTTGGCACCATCAACAAGAATAGGACCGGTCACTGGTCCACCTGAAGCGTTGTTTGACCACCCTGAGTGATCATATGTAAGTTAAAAGTATCAATAAATTTGCAAAGCATACCTTTCGGAGGACATGGTTGTTGGCGCGCCTGATGAGAATCGATGGTATTTGTCTGTACTGTGTACGCTCCAGCATACCAGAGCTTAGTCAAGAAGTCAGGATCGTGAAAGCCTGGATCATGAGCAAAGAAGTATCCAGTATACGCCCTCAGATCGTCCCAATGGGGCATCCAGGTTGTTTCGAGAGATACATTAGAGATTGTCACAGGGGCATTGGAATTGGACACAATAGTGAGGAACCTGAAGCCGCCTCGCTGCTGACCGATTGTTTGAGTAAGTGCACCGATTGGAAGCGGAGTTGGTAGTGATTGAACACCGTCAGAATCCATTGTAGCGGCAGAGTGGCATGAATCGTCGGAATGAATGGGGCTGATGAACTCAGAAGACTCCGTAAAAGACAGAGAAAGTGCGGATTGCGCCGTTGCCCTATTGATTGTAAGGGAAAGGATGCCTCCGACCTGTTTTAAGTAAGAAACAGGCTGGTGACATCAAAGTCTAGAAAGTACGAACCTCTTGTCCGAAGTCTAACACAACGAAGGATCCATTGCCGCTAAATGTCACCGAGCCTCCATGAGGAGCTACAAGTTGGCGGGGGTTCTGGATATCTCCGTTTGTTGAATGAATAGACCTTGGACGAACAACACGGGTTGGAGGAGCATAATTGAATGCATCCCATGGTCCAAACGGTGCACGAGCATTACAGTAACAGATACAAAAGCTAAGTACAACAGCACTAGAAAAGCGCATGTTTGGTGCTTAGACTTGGGGCCTACACCAAAAAACAGATTTCTTCAAGATGTCTTTATACCGTCATTCGCTGGGAGAGTGTGTTATGCTGATGGATTACTGTGATGTAACATCGATTGAAGAAGGACGCCAATTGGGTTCGCAGTCGCATTATGGGGTACGAATATCAAAGAGAAGAGAGTCTTACCAAGTCATCAGCCAAAAAGCTCACACGGCACCCCACGGAAAACACGAGGTCTGCCATCTAAATTACTTTGGTTCAAGTCATTTGATTCTTAGGCTGTGATTCCATGATGGAAATTCGTAAGTCATTACAAAGGACATCATGAAGTACATTCTGTCATCGGTTGAGAAGATGGGCCGAAGAATGCGAGATACCCAACTTGCTCACCTCTTATAATGCCTTTGAAATTTCAAGGGCTTCCAGGACAAAATCGGCCGACCTGTCTTCCTCATCGGTCTGGACCTGCTACAACCCACTGGATGGCCCAAAATATGATATCTGCTCAGGCTGAAAAAACCTCCTGAATATAATGCACAAGAGAGGGAGGGAGAGAGCACTGATAGTTGATTCCTTCGCTCAAGGCAGAGGATGTTCCAGTAGAAAAGTTATGGATGCATAGCATGAAGGGACTGTCGTCAATGTTTACTGTACTTCGAAGCTTGCTTCAGGTTCAGGTAAAGCAAGCGCTGACTAAGACGCAGCCACGGTTTTCGGGGGTATGGGAAAGCGTTATGTAAATTTTGATGATCAAAAGCCAATCAGAAGCAGGTTTCGCCACTCACCCGGAGTATCACATGAACCGCTTTTTTCCTGAACACCATACTTGCTCTCAGATGTGCCGCCTTCACAATACTCACCGTGGTTCTAGGAGCCTGCGGTGTCATCGGCTTTTGATACAATTGCAACCTTCAAGTATCCACAGTCCACATGCACTTTTGCCTTGCTTCTAGCTCAAGCTTACTTGTCGATTTGCCGAATTTCCTAAGTACTGTTGTTGTCGTCTCTGGCAGCTTAGTACTTCTAAGTGATTATTTTAGACTGCGCGGGGCTCAAGCTCCGGCTGTATTCACCCCGGGGACAGCGGCATACCAATCGTGACTTCAACGTATCGCCATTCAAGGTTAATGTATTGACCATCTTAAAGTCTCCGGCCAAGGCTCCACTAGTGCAAACTTCAGAATTCTCTACTGTTACGTTATGATTCCAAACCCAACCATTGATATCTTACTGTCATAAATATCTCTTCGCATTCGTGACCAAACCGCCGTATAGCTTATTACATGCCCCCCATCTCGCCACGGGACGTTGCCAGGGAAGGTTACCAATCTACATACCGATTGGCTTACCCGCTCCTCTTGAAATAACTCTGAATTGATGTTGATCTTCCGGTCTGTAAAAAAACTGCATCAAAGACTACCAAAATAGCTAAACCTTTTTTTTAATAGAGAACTTAAGCAATTGGTCAGCATTTCGAGTCTTTGATTCTGACCGTGCGGCAAGAATCAGTACTCTTGTGCTTCATTGTCAGCATTGCCGTCGGCGGTGTATGCACGATGGCGAGTTCAATTCTGCCTATCATCTGTCAAACCTTCGAATCTACTCCAAACAACCCGCCGGTGTCAGTGGTCCATCCTGCGCAGCGACATGGGGAATTGCGAAGTTTAGGAGATATAAAGTATGGCCACAAGTCCAATGGTACTTGCTCAACCGCACCATCAAAACAGATGTCACCCCAGATTTACAACACTACTTCTCAATTTTCTAGTGCATCATCGTTCCATCCCTATGACAAAATCAAAACCAAAACTCCCGACATCGAGCGTAAATTACTTGCTTAACAACACGAATACTGATGTGTACATTGAGCTTGCAGACATATCGACGATTATCAAGGACTTCCTGGTTCTCTACTCGTCCCATGACTATCGATATATTCATTCAACGAACGAAGAATTGGAAGCGGCTATGCGAGCTGAAATGAGCACTCGAAAGCTGCAATCTCCCCGCCTTGAAAAGACCGTCCACCTTGCCGCTAGTCTGATTGAGGTTTATCTTCTATTCCGCCAATTTTTTTCGCATGCTGATGACCTCTCTATAGCTTGCTTTCCACGGTTGTTCGTTCGAAGAAAAGAAGAACATCGCTCTCTATAACTGGTTTGTTATTTACATCGACGATGCTGTCTTAGTCGACCCTCGTCCTTGTACCGAGTTTCAACATCGCTTCGTGTGCGGGGTTCCTCAGCTTGACCCAGTCCTGGACGCTTTCGCTGCTGTACTCCATAAATTCTCCGTTTCATACCCACCGCTTCATGCCAATCTCATTCTTAGCGCTACCTTTGAATTTGTTACTGCATCATGCGTTGAACCTCAACTCAGCGCACGCAACGCTATGTGTTCCAAGGCATTTACAATGAAAGGCAATGGGGCTACGAGGTTTCCTCTATTCCTGCGTGAACGGACTGGCCTCGGCCTTCCGGGAGCGCTTATGCTGTTCTCTCCTTCGCAACCCACAGACTTCGTCGTATGTTTTCAGGCTCTAGGCGACATGACTTTCTGGACCGCAGCAGTCAATGACCTCTTATCGTAAGTTCTCTTCCTTCGTTAAGAGTTACTTTCTAAAATATTGTGTTAATATTCTACCTGTCCTTATTTTGATATCTTCCCGTTACTATGCGAAACTGACAACGTATCAAAGTTTCTTCAAAGAGCAGCTAGCTGGCGAAACCGCAACCTTTATTCATACCCGAGCAGCGGAAGAAGAGCTGGCCCCGCTCACTGTCCTAGCTGCCCTCAAAGACGAATTATGTGCGGCTAGCTGTAATATTTTTCGAGCCCTGGCTGCGGACCCGTCCGCTGTAGAAACATGGCGGATGTTCGAGTATGGCGTTGTGTGAGCTTTACAATTGTTACTACTTCAGTAGTTTGTTGCTGAAGTTCCTGCTGGTTCACAGGGCCTGGCACATGGAGAATGAACGATACAGGCTGCGAGAACTTGATAATACGTTGTAGTGGTTCGGTCCATAGTCTGTCAATTCAATGAAGCATTGGTATCGAGGTTTGCATGTCATTGAGCGTTACAACGACAGTCGGATGCGTGTGATAGTTTTTCCGGTATTGGAAGTACTTGCTGTATCCTGGCTGGCATAGGGCGACCAAATTGGACTTGGCACAGCCCAATGTGGTTAGAAGTATGTATGACATACAGAAAGGCATGATGCACCAAATAAGGCGAACTATGCCACCACCAGCTGTACCTCCAGTATCTGATGATGATATCGTGAACGTCTATCTGTGGTTATATGAAATGTTAACATGTGAGCGGGTACATTCGGTGAGATTGTCGGGGTGCAACGGATCCAGAGATTGATCGAGGCATAACCTTACTCAACGGTTAGTCAGTTCAGGCAAGAAGGTACTCACACTGTCAATATTGCGACGTTTGAATGGATTGGAATCCAGTCTCGCCAAGAATAGCCGACGGTGTTTGGGCAGAGCCTTCACCCTAACTCGGAAATATCTTCCACTTACGAGTTTCTAGAGGTCCTTGTTAGCTCTTATATAAGCTGGGCGAAGCAGGTGTCACCGATGACTATCGGGGAACTAGTGCTTAGATTCCAGATCCGCGCTTTAGGACGGTCGCTGAGAATGTTCCGGTTAATTAAAATTATGCCAGCGTGTGGTCAGCCGTCTGCCTTCGGCTGCTGCACCAATACAGTAGTACTGGCTTGCATCCTAACACCGTAGTTCTCCAGAGATAAGGCCTGGGATTCGGTAGCGGGCCAGTACGCCCAAAGAAATAGTGGCATCTATAACAGCCTCGATAACTTTCACTTAACTTTGAACAAGTGACAGACTTACTTGCCAGTGTTTCTATAACTTTCCTTTGTCTTACATCATCTAGAAGAGACCACAAAGCCAGGAATACCTCCCTTTTGAATACCGCCGTTCAACCTATACATAACTTCTGCCCATGCACAACACATTCCTGCCGCACCCTCATACAGGCTCCATGGTCGATCTGGCTTCCTCATCGTTCCAGCTTTCGTGAGCGAGTTGTGCTCCACAGCGAGAAGTGCAAGATGCAACGCCTGCCCGAGGTACTTTGCATTTGCGTCCGTCAGAGTCACCGTCCCAATGTCAAGGTGATGATAAGAATCGAGTCCTTGAGATGCAGCAAGCAATGCGAAGACACTCCCAGCGACGCCATGGCATATCCCAATACCCTTCTTTAAAAAGCCACGACTGTAGACGGTCCTAGCGCCTCTGTGCAGAGCCGCAATCACTTTCTGGCGTACTCGATGGTCAAAGTGCATGACGTCGAGGTCACACTGGAGAGCACTAGAAAGGAGTGGAAGGACCCCTGCAGCCCCGCGGCACCATCTGCAACGAATAAAGTAGTAACTTGTCATGCAAAGCCTTGTAGTAAACGGTTGATGAATACTCACTGAACCAAAGTAAAGTCTATACCACGACTATCATTCACACCATTCGGAGCTTTCGATGGCCAATTGCCCGTAATTGGATCCTGACAATCGACCAGCCACTCCAGGGTCTGCACAAGCTCACGTATGTAGGGTTCGATCACACTACGGGGGCAGTTTAGTAGGACATCCAAAATCCCAGCTGGAGTTTTATCACGTCAATTGATAGCCGTTGTGTACAATAAGACGCAAGATACGGACGTACCCACTCCATGAGCAGCCCCAAGATACCATTTTCCATACCAGGACCACATCAGAGGGGGGATCGCAGTTCCTTCACCAGACACCTCTTGGAGATGTGCACTGTACACCTCCCCCCCTCTCCTCCCGATACTGATTATCACCGCCACGATACGGCCCAAGGTTTCATCATTACTTAACTCCCAAAGTGCATCGATCACCGCCTTCTCCATCTCTGAAGGTTCTGAAGAGGAATGTGTCAACGGTGTGGACGACATAGCGGCTTCGACAGCGGAACGAATGCGCAAAAGTCCTGAAAGCAGTCCTGCACGCCCATAGAGCACCTCGCAGCAATCATCCAAAACTCCATGCCCCTCCAAATCGCTCGCCACATCCACAGCGTCTCTAATAATACCAAAGCAAAACGCCCAGTACCTGCTGAAATCTGGGTGCTTCCCCTGAGACTGAGCAATACGTAAGAGGACGAGTGTGGCCACACCAACGTCAGTCTCCAGAAACGACACGCGCGACGGTGTTGGCGGCTTCGAGCCCTTTCGACGCACTAATTTAAGGGAAGCCAAAAGCAGTTGATCGCTTGCTGCTGCAAGGTCAAGAGGAAAGCTGGTGAAAATTGAGCTTGATGTTGAGTACAATGACAAGAGGCGTTGCTCCATCACGGCGATGCCTGTTGTAGAATTCATTTTTGGGTGGTTTTCACCCCTTGAAGTCCAGATGAAATGGGAGATTGGTTATTCACCTGCGAGACCGACGTAAACACTTGTGCCCATATCGACTGCGCATTGTTTCTCGTCTCTGGTACGTTCAACGATGGAATGAAGAGTGCTATCCAGTGCACTGGAGATGGCTGTCATCGCAGTCTGCACTTGGTTGCCAGAAAAGCTTGGGGAAATGCATGAGTGGGAAATGTATCGAGATGACATCCTTCGATGCTTCAAGCTTCAAGTTCAAGTTTCTCGCGATTGGTGTCATTGAACAAAGTTATTCCCACTAAGACATTACGGTGAGTGACAACAAAATTATATAATGGTGTTTTTTAGGCAACCAAGTACTGTGTTGGATGTATGCTCTAATACAGTGAGGTCCTCAGCCAAGTCCAATATCTTCTGATGTAAGTGCAGGTACTAGTAGGAAGTCATGAGTGGGTTGGGTGAGATATGAAGCATGCCTGCCATCTATAACGGAAGTGTGGATATATAGATGATGAGAGTCAGAAGGGGGAAGGGGGTGCATGGCAAGGTGGACGTAAATAAGTCAGAGGCGCGTTGGTGGGTGATGATAACTAGTATTACATGATGAGCAGGCCGGGCGTTGTGCGAGTGTGGAACTATGAATATAAAAAAAAGAATAAAAAAAAGCAAAAGCAAATCCAACCTGTCCGTGTGGTGAAATTACAAGAGAAATATAAAAGAAGCACATTACCCGACCATACTAATACCGATGTTGCATCGGCGTCGTCACCCGTGGCGATGGAGAGTTTGCCGCATACGGGTCGTAATCCATACTCATCATCCGCCTTTCATCCGCGGCGTCCCTATCCTTATATGGCCCTGTCAAATTTGCCGAGCTGCCATTCCACGCTTCGCTCCTATTATCATGCTGCAACGGAACAAAAGCACTCGAGTCAGAACTCCTCATCATACCTCTATTAGCCCCCACGAGGGCCGCACTGCCTCCTCCCGCAGTCATCGCATATGAAGTCGAAGAAGGGAATGTGGAGGCGGCGCGGCGCTTGCGGCGGGCGAGAAGGATACCAATAAGCGCACCCAGAAGCCCAATAACGGCGATCGCGCCAACTACACCTCCTACGATCGCACCTGTGTGCGATCCACTCGCGCCGTTATCTTGACTATCCTGATTGGTTGTTGTATTTGGTGATGCGCCATCGCCAGATCCTTTTGCACTATCAAAGAGTACACTCGCCGGGAGCGCACCCGCTGGCTGTGTAGGCTGCGCGGCCATTTGACCTGAGCCAACGGTGACCATGGTCCCATTGGATGGAATCCCGTCGATGGTAACGAAGAGGAGTGCGGGACCAGGTTGTAATATGTTGGGATTGGGCGCCTGGGAGACGTGCAGTACGTAAGACCCGTCCTGGTTGACGGTGAATGTGTTGTTCAGTTGTACATAACGTTGTCCCATGTTCATTGCGTGTGTCGTGAACCCTCCTCGTACCAGGACCACAACAGTGTTACCTGCGGCGGCATTAGCAGAGCCCGAGTACGAGGTGCTCGGAATTGTGATGTCGAAGGGTGCTCCGCCGTATGAGATGGTCTTTGGGACACCGGAAGGGCTAGGACGAGTCTGCGCATTGAAATATGGCGGGTAGAAGATTTCGGCACGGTACTCAGTCGGGAAGACGGTGGTGAGGTTGACATCGACATTGGGATTCGAGCCAGCAACGAGCACCGAACCATCAGGGAGAAGAAGAGCGGAGGAGTGGTACAAACGAGCGATGTTTGAGGTTCCCAGTCCAGAGTTTGACCACCTCTTTCCCTTGGGCGCATTGGGATCGTAGATTGCTGGTGTGCCAACAGGTCCGGCAGCCAAAGACATTCCCCAAGGCATGTCACCATATAAAGCAGTCTCACCAGTCTTCATCGCATAACCCGCTGTGCCGTTAAGGCCACCATTGATGATGAGCATCTTCCCGTCGGGGAGTAGAATGAACTGGCCCATAGTCCTGCCTTCCAGCAAGTCATCGTCAGCTTCGTACGCAGCTGCAGAACCATCGGCAGGCTCTGGAGTCAGCCTTTGACAGTCCCGTGACGCAGGGTAGTTGAACGTGTCTATGGCGGGATTGGCATAGTTACCCCACGCTTCGTCTGGCATATCTGTTCCACCGCAGAAAAGGACAGTGGGATTCCAGTTGTTGGCGGGAGTCAATGGGAGCATCGCGACAGCACCGGAGGCCGGGTAGACACGAACGACATTGTTGGGCATACCAGGGAGACGGGTCTCAGTGTTGGTGTTGTAGTCCCAGATCACTGGATAGAATCGTATCAGTGAGACACTCAGGAAAGATCAGAAATGTGGCACTAACTAGTGGAAACATTAGCCTGCACGAGCATCTTGCCCGAGTTCAAGAGGAAGGCATGCACGTATGTATTGAGACCAGACGTGTCAATTAAAAATTGTACGGGTTCTACGCCACGTCCATTGGCAGGGTAAAATTCATACGTGTTCTCTGCAGCGCCACCTTCAAATTGGGGGTCTCTGTTGGGGTAATTTCGATTGATGTATCCGCCATTGACAAATCCACCAATGAGGACCAAAGAACCATCAGCGAGAGCCTCGGTCGTGGAATACCACCGCTGCTTCTGCATAGAGAGAAGGCTTGGCTCATCGAACCACTGACAATTTGTGCTGGCAAAGCTGTCCGCGGAGGTGCATGGGTTGAGGATTCTGATAGATCTGGAGCCGTCAAAGTCTTGGTATTCGGCGTCCCATGCTCCAGTTGGATCTCCACCTCGACCTACGGCACCATTTCCTCCAAAAGTAACATAAGATCCATTCGGAAGATGCATCCCTGATGCACAGAACACGTTGGTCTTCACATCCATCACCTCTGCTTGTTTCGTGTTGATATCCCTAAGAATTATGAGCTAGACGTCTTTAACGACCAGAGGTCCACACACCATACTGCGCCCCACGCTGGGTGGCCTTTTACTTGTGCTGCATTGCCTTCGGCCTTGTCCAATATGTACACTTTTTCTTCATTGCCCAGGAACATCTGAATGATAACTCAGCTCACAAAAAAAGGAAATTTCAGAGGCATCATACCATCATTGCGCTAACCAGTGTCTTTCCCCCATCCACGAACGAGCCGCCGGTTGCTGCAAGAGCGGGGGAAGACGAAGCCAGCCATAGAGCCAGGATTGAAAGGGGCGGTCGCATTGTAAAGCCGAAAGAAGGAAAGTCAGATAAAAGGAGGAAAAACGATGGAATTAGAGAAAATGAATGTGCTGTAGGAGGAGAAGAAGGGAGAGGTGTTGTGGAGGGTGGAAGGTGGAGGCAACAGGGAGTAATAAACGTGACTGTCTGTGGGACTTCGCTCCTTTTGGCCAGGCACTGTATAACTTTAAGCGGGACCCCGGTCACTCCGCGGCTTCCTTTGTCCGTCAAACCTCGTTAACGCTTTCCTGGACTGCTCTAGGCTCCTCTACGTTGCGTAAACCAAGGGTATCGGACTCTACGACAAGCCGTTTATACGTGAAACACGCTTTAGTAACTAGCCCCTATCACCACTTCATTTCTCTTCAACGAAAGGCTATAAAAAGTCTGGTTGACTGCGCATTCTTTCTCGTCTTTGGTGAGTTCGAGGACAGAGTGTTGTCCAATAGTTCCAAGTACACCGGAGATGGTTGTCTTCCCAGTCTGCAGTAAGTACGAAATATACGGATGGTTAAGTACAAAATATATCGGGGTGATATCCTTCCAAGCTTCGGTCGAGGGCCTAGATAAACGTCTGAAGGCTCTTCAGCCTTTGCGCGATCGGTGTTATTGATCAAACATCATGCTGGAATTTCAAACCAACCCGAGTGTAGGAGCAGATTATATAAGAGGGTTATTTGAGCGATGCAACCAAAATATAAGGATGAACGATGCGGGTATACTATAATACTGTCAAGTCCGATATCTATGGCGTGAGTCCAAACACTAGTAGGAAGTCATGGATGGGTTGTGTGGGATATGGAGCATGCCTGCCATCCATGAAGTAGATGTGAATGTATAGATAATGAGAGTCGAAGGAGCTGATGAGCAGTCCGAGCGTTGTGCAAGCGTGGAACTATGAATACGAAAAAGAAATGCAGAGCAAACCTAGATGCAACCTGTCCGTGTGGTGAAATTCAAAACAAAAAAAAATAAAGCCGATCATACTAATGCCGATGTTGCATCGGCATCGTCACCTTGGGAGATGGAGAGTTTGCCGCACACGGATCGCAACCCATACTCATCATCCGCCTTTCATCCGCAGCGCCCCCATCCTTATATGGCCGCGTCAAATTCGCCTTCCAAGTTTCGTTCCTGTTATCATGCTGCAACAGAGACTGGGGTCAGAAAGTACTCGTCATCTTTGTTAACCCCCACAAGGGCCGCATTGCCTCCTCCACAATGATCCTCTATGAAGGGAACGCGGAAGTGGCACGGCGCTTGTGGTGGGCGTGAAAGCTAACAATAAGCGTACCTAGAACTCCAATAATGGCGATCGCGCCAACCACGCATCCCACAATAACAGCCGTGCGCGATCTACCTGTGTACGATCCGCTTGCGCCGTTATCTTGACTATCCTGGTTGGTTGTTGTATTAGGGGATGCGCCAACGACAGATCCCCCTGCACCGCTGAAGAGTACGCTTGCCGGGAGTGTACCTACTGGCTGTATAGGCTGCACGGCCATTTTACCTGAGCCAACGATGACCATGGTCCCATTGGATGGAATCCCGTCAATGGTAACGAAGAGGAGTGCGGGTCCAGGTTGTAGGATGTTGGGATTGGGTGCCTGAGCGACGTGCAATACATAAGACCCATCCTGATTGACGGTGAATGTGTTATTTAACTGTACGTAGCGCTGCCCCATGTTCATTGCATGTGTTGTGAACCCTCCACGTATAAGAACCACAACAGTATTGCCTGCGGCAATATTGGCGGAACCAGAGTACGAGGTGCTTGGGATAGTGATGTCGAAAGGGGTTCCGCCATATGAAATAGTCTTTGGGACGCCGGAAGGGTTGGGGCGAGTCTGCGCATTGAAGTAAGGCGGGTAGAAGATTTCGGCACGGTACTCAGTCGGGAAGATAGTGGTGAGGTTGACATCAGCATTGGGGTTCGAGCCAGCAACGAGCACCGAACCATCAGGAAGAAGAATGGCAGACGAGTGGTACAAACGAGCGATGTTAGAGGTACCAAGCCCAGAATTTGACCATCTCTTTCCCTTGGGTGCACTGGGATCATAGATTGCTGGTGTGCCAACAGGTCCGGCAGCCAAAGACATTCCCCAAGGCATGTCACTGTACGAAGCAGTCTCGCCAGTGTGGTTCCCATAACCCGCTGTGCCGTTAAGGCCACCATTGATAATGAGCATCTTCCCGTCGGGGAGTAGAATGAACTGGCCCATAGTTCTTCCTTCCAATAAGTCATCGTCAGCTTCGTATGCAGCTGTAGAACCATCGGCAGGCTCTGGAGTCAGCCTTTGACAATCCCGTGACGCGGGATAATTGAATATATCTACAGCAGGTCCGCCATAGTTACCCCACGCTTCATCCGGCAGATCTGTACCTCCGCAGAAAAGGACAGTGGGATTCCAGTTGTTGGCAGGGGTCAATGGGAGCATCGCGACAGCGCCGGAGGCCGGATAGACACGGACAACATTGTTGGGCATACCAGGGAGACGGGTCTCAGTGTTGGTATTGTAGTCCCAGATCACTGGATAGAATCATATCAACGAAGTGCTTAGAAAAGATAAAAAAGTGGCACTAACTCGTGGAAACATTAGCCTGCACGAGCATTTTACCCGAGTTCAAGAGAAAGGCATGTACGAATGCGTTGAGACCAGACGTGTCAATTAAAAATTGCACAGGTTTTACACCACGACCATTGGCAGGGTAAAATTCATACGTGTTCTCCGCAGAGCCACTCTCAAATTGGGGGTCTGTGTTGGGGTAATTTCGGTTGATGAATCCACCATTGACAAATCCACCAATGAGTACCAAAGAACCGTCAGCAAGGGCCTCAGCCGTGGAGTACCACCGTCGTTTCTGCATAGAGAGAAAGCTTGGCTCATCGAACCACTGACAATTTGTGCTGGCAAAGCTGTCCGCGGAGGTGCATGGGTTGAGGATTCTGATAGATCTGGAGCCGTCAAAGTCTTGGTATTCGGCGTCCCATGCTCCAGTTGGATCTCCACCTCGACCTACGGCACCATTTCCTCCAAAAGTAACATAAGATCCATTCGGAAGATGCATCCCTGATGCACAGAACACGTTGGTCTTCACATCCATTGCGTCTGCTTGTTTCGTATTAATATCCCTGTTAGGGATATAAGCTAGGTGTTGATTTTACCGGACAGAGGGTCACACACCATACTGAACCCCACGCTGGGTGGCCTTTTACTCGTGCCGCATTGCCTTCGGCCTTGTCCAGTATGTACACTTTTTCTTCATTGCCCAGGAACATCTGAATGATCTCTCAGCTTACGCGAAAAAAATGAAACTGGAGAAACTGGGCACCATCATTGCACTAACTAAGGTCTTTCCCCCATCCGCGAACGAGCCGCCGGTTGCTGCAAGAGCGGGGGAAGATGAAGCCAGCCATAGAGCCAAAATGGAAAGGGTTGGTCGCATTGTACAAGGCGAGACCAGGAAATTCAGATAAAAGGAGAAAAAATTATGGAAATAGAGGATGTAAATGTACTGTAGAGGAAGAGGAAGAGGGGGAGACAGGGTGGAGACAGAGAGTGACAAGCGTACCGCATAAGTAGAAAACCAGTCACCCTCGGTCATTTTTGTCCGCCAAGCTTCATAAACATTTTGCTACTCTGCGTCGCCCAAAAACACAGCCATCGCCTACGGCACACCACTTGTATACGATACATGCTTCAGTAGTGAGTTCGGAGCAAGTCGGTTTCCGGGCCGATGGGCCAGCCAATCTCCTGACGATAACTAGCGCCTTTATTGTGCCCTAAGCACTCCACGGCTTTCAGCTTGTATACTAGCAACAATGATGCCACCGTAGCTTTGTTGAATGCGTGATATGAGCTCAACCCGCCAGCTGCCAATTGTCCAGCAAAAATGCCAGGACGAGCTTCGAAACGAGCTCAATAGTGAGCTCTGGCAATGTCAGTGTCTTTCCTTTAAGCCTTGAAGGCGCATAGGAGCAGGAGTCTTCCGGCGGCATCATCGGCTCTCAATGGCGGCGTTCTGAGATCAAGTGGCTCAAGTATGTTCGACCTGCGCGGTTTCAAGTAGGCGCATTCACCAATCATATCCTACCCAGTTTTTTGACCACACTGGGCGTGATACTCGTCCGTTTGGGCTATTAATTTAGTTACATTAGTACTAGATATCACTAAATAGATTCACTTACTAAAAAAACACATGGGAGGACATGTTGTTTTGGAACAAGTTGGTGTTGAAGAGAACCTCTGAAGTCAGTGATGGAATTTTCTCAGGTTATGGAGAGTTCAGGTACTCGAGCGAGTATGGAAACAGCTGTTAGTCAACCTATGTTTTCATTGAAAAGTCGCAACTTCAAGCCGTTTGGAAAACGACGCGAGAGTGGTGCCAAATTTAAACATCCTAATCGTTTGACCGATGAAAGAGTGATCAAGTTGGAACAAACAAGATCAGGCGGAGCCCGAAAAATCCTGATGAGGACTCGGAGGCTTGTAGTACCGAACCTACTTTAAATTTGGTAACTGTGCCGCTGCCACCTGCTGCCACCACCACTTCATTTCCCTTTTTTCCCTTCAACGAAAGTTGGGTTTATAATGAAGTTGTACCAGATTTATGTTCCTGATGAGATCACCTAGTTAACCCTGATGACCTTCATTTTTATGCCACAAACCTCCATGGCAAACGACCGAATTCGTCTTGACTCTTCATGCCTGCACCAAGCTTGACTTGACGTAAGCTCTAGTCTGCTCTAGCTTGGTCTAGTTGTCAGGACCATTGTCACCTTTATTTTCATGGGACCGTTATTACTATCTGTGCCAGAAGCTTTGATTCTTGAAGTATGTGATGGTGACCGCGGCAAGGGGCTCACCGGGCTCGAGGCTGCAGCTCTGGAGAGTTCTAGAGATGCGGTCTCCGACATGACTCTGTGCTTACAGCATGCCTATCTGATGCTACATGTCTCAGAAAAGACCTTCCTCCTACTCTGACTAAAGTTGGTACTTGGTGGCATACAGTCAAGCGCAGAATCTAGCTAGGCTGTTGTTTCATTATACATCATGCCTGATGCGGCTCATGCTCCATTACTAATTGGAACTGGAACGCTCGTCCTTGAAGCCATCCAACTAAAAACTATTCCTTTCTGATCGATGTTGTCATGGCCTCCCATGTAGGTGGTGGCATCTGGGCTGCGCTAGGCGGTATATGCCTACCTACATGCTCTATGGACTTTGGCTGACGTCTGGTGCTCTTTCAGCCTGATTACCATGATGCCATTACTATATGCCCCTCTCAAATAGTGTTCATGTACGATGGTTCGATGCAACATGTCTATTTGAGTATCTGAGGTGGCGGTATAAGCCTTTTGGGCACAGACTTGCACTGCCTACATTGTTTCTAATTCAAACAGTTAGGCGACGCTCCTAGGTATTTATCAACCCCCAGATACATATGTACAAGATGAGAGAGCTGGTGAGAGCGACAACTTTGGTGTAAATCTTATCTTATCTAATTCCGATTAGATTGAACTCATCTGCGTCTTTCACCGGACCGGACAGTTGTATCGTAACGCCTTGAATATACTCGTCTCTTCTGGACGCCACTACTCGCGGCGGTTGTTAGTACTCACATTCGTCCAGTCACCGCCGGTAATTGAGATCCCGGTCAATACGACATACATACACTGCTTGAGATGTGAAACACAAAAAAACATTCAAAGGGCCCGGTATCGGCGGATTGCCTGGCATCTAGTATGTTCTCAATCGCGAAAAGTCTATCAGTGTGGGATGGCTGAAGCTGATTCGAGCCACGGATTGAACGAGTACTTGCTTGACATCAGAACGGGATCTACAGAGATTTACCGCCGCGCTTGGATACGAGCCAACGCAACCAGAAATCCCCATCATCGTTGTCGTTGTCCGAGGACCCTAGATCGGAACAATTCCGTGGGTCGGGCATTATTGACCGTGGCTTTGGTGGCATTTCTGACATTGATGTCCAACCCCGCCAACGCCGGGTAAGTTGTGGACCTCCAACCTAGTAAAACAGCAGGTTTTTATCGCCCACTATAACAGGTATGAATCCAATCTCTACCTTCATCCATGAAAAACTCAATAGGTCCCTGTAGAAGGTAATTTAGCAGACGTACACAAGAGTTCTATGTGTCATAAGAACTCCACCACTTTACAAAAGGGGCTGCCAGGGTCGCCTACAGCCACATAGCTACAGACCGACGAGATCGTCCCGGCGTTTAAAATTGGCGGCCTTACACCCCCGCGCGTCGTAATCGGCCACATGATTTTATTACCTACATTTTGAAGTTTTGGTAAACATATTTAGGGTTACCTCCGCTCTACTTTGCCTCTCCCCATTCATTCATTCCCTCCATGCTATCCCCACTGCCCTACCTCGTTCTGGGCTTGGTAGGCTACGCTGCAGCCTCCCCGTCGCTGCACAAGCGCGCGTCGGGTGTCACGACATCTGCTAGCGCAGCCAATGGCCAAACGTTCGATTACATCGTCGTTGGTGGTGGACTTACTGGAACCACGGTTGCTGCCCGATTGGCAGAGAACCCGGGAATCACTGTCCTCCTCATCGAGGCAGGTGGAGACGATAGAGCAGACCCTCGTATCTACGATATTTACCAGTACGGCCAGTTCTTTGGCACATCTCTCGACTGGTCATGGCCAACAGTGGAAGGAAAACGGATCGGGGGGTGAGTTGCGTTGACTTTGATGAAATGGACGCGCTATTGACTAGTCTATCATGGTGTAGTGGGAAAACTTTTGGCGGTAGCTGTAAGGAGCTTAGCGAACATTTCTTATGTTAGTGATGATTGATGTACATTCATGCTATAGCTTCCATCAACGGAGGGACCTACACCCGTGGTACTAAAGAACAGTATGACTCTTGGTCTACGCTTTTGGAGCCTTCGGAGGCTAGTGTTGGATGGAATTGGGATGGACTCTGGACTTATATGAAGAAGG
This sequence comes from Myochromella boudieri, assembly GCA_018221655.1. NCBI lineage: Eukaryota > Fungi > Basidiomycota > Agaricomycetes > Agaricales > Lyophyllaceae > Myochromella > Myochromella boudieri. Next base: position 64,721 of record JABCKU010000042.1, on the reverse strand, counting down.
TCAATCATAAGAATCTTATCGTGTATTCGCTTCGTATCCTCATCTTATCAACAGTCGGAAGCCTTCTCTGCACCTAATCCCGAACAAGCCGCGAAGGGCGCTCAATTTATCGACACCTATCATGGACACACTGGTCCCGTTGGCGTTACATTCCCCGAGCCAGGTTCCATGTACGGCGGGCCCCAACAAACTAGCTTCATCAACACCATTGTAGGGCTCACTGGAATCAGCCGGTTCAAAGACCTGAACGGAGGAACGCCCAACTGTGTCTCCATAGTTCCGATTGTTAGTGATGCTCCACTGATCGTCAAATTTATCACTTTTTCTAATATATGAATTTTCACAATAGACGGTCAACTGGCATGATCAGGGCCACCGTGCCTCCGCACCAGAAGCATACTTTACACCTGTGGAGACGGCTCGAACAAATTGGTTGACATTGACGAAGCACCAGGTCTGAATGGGAAATTCCACCCAAAATGCCACTGTATATACTAATCACTTATGCAGGTTACCAAAATCAAATGGTCCGGCTCCACGATACCCCTCACTGCAACAGGTGTAGAATTTGCGCCTACGAGTGGCGGATCAACTCGTTACACTGCCTCTGCTCGCCGCGAGGTTATCGTTGCTGCAGGTGCCATTCAGGTAAGGCACCTCCCTTGTCTCATCAGAGAAGCCACTTATCCGAAAATCTAGACTCCTCAACTCCTCCAGCTCTCCGGCATTGGAGATTCCGCTGTCCTTGGACCTCTGGGTATCACAACCCTCGTCGACCTCAAAGCTGTGGGACGCAATCTCCAGGAACAAGTACGAAATCATCTCTCCTTTGACACTGTTTGACACTGAATCTCCATTTCAAACAGCCCATGAGTACTCTCGGCGCGGAAAGTAACGGTTTCGATGTCGGTGGTCGTGGCCCCTCCAACGCCATAGCGTTCCCTAATTTATACCAAGTCATGGGAAGTCAAGCCAATGCTACTGTGGCCAAGATCCAAGCAAACGTTGCGTCATGGGCAGCGGCTCAAGCAGGTAGTGGGCTCAGCGCGGCTGCCCTCGAGACGATCTACAGGGTGCAGGCGGACTTGATAATTAATAAGAACGGTGAGTGAAGGTCGGACTCCTGCAGTCTGGGCCCAATAACCTAAAGTATGGTTTTTTTTTATAGCTCCTGTATCTGAAATCTTCTACGATACTGGATTCCCTACGTAAGTCATCACATTATCCCAATCTAAGTTTGTTGCTCAAGTACTATGGTGGTGTAGGACGGTCGGTATCATTATGTGGAACCTTCTTCCATTCTCTCGTGGAACCGTTAAGATCAAGGTACGCGCTTCTCCTTTTGAATGAACATTTTTCTCAACGCTAGGCTTGATGCAGAGCGCCGACCCCTTCGTGTACCCCACTATCAAGGTCAACTACTTCTCCGTAGATGTTGACCTTGACATTCAAGTCGCCTCCGCTCGTCTCTCTCGTAAAGTTCTAACCACCGCGCCTCTCAAGTACACATTCCATCTCATTTCCCTATCATTCAATACTCATTGATTACCTTTTCAGGTCTTTGACAACAGGGGAGTCGATGCCAGGCGGCGCCGTCCCAGATAACGCCCAGCGCGGCACAGACGCTGCATGGCAAAGCTGGATCAAAAGCAACTTCATCACCGTTGCCCATCCCATTGGCACGGCAGCCATGATGCGTCGCAGTCTAGGAGGTACGCCCTCCTTGTTGTCAATAGGATCTCTCCTATTCTAACAACGTTTCACGCCATCATAGGTGTGGTCAATGCCCAGCTGAAGGTGTACGACACAACGAATGTGCGCGTCGTTGATGCCTCGGTGATGCCTCTACAAGTCAGCGCGCATCTCTCTGCCACTCTGTATGGTGTCGCGGAGAAGGCTGCAGATCTCATCAAAGCAGCGCAGTAAACACTTCCCCGAACCCTAAACTTCACCTTAAGGACACTTTCATGACCCCGTTTGCTATCTTATTTGTTATTTGCTGTAAATGTAGCACCCAGGACTCCATTCGTTCCTTACCGTCTTTGATACCATACAACTAATACCCAGCCGTTATAATGTTATCCAACTTGCCATCTAAAATGTGTTGTTCGTGATGTTACAAGTACAAGCACAACATGATAAATAAAAAGATATCCTTGGTCTATAAGTACATTAGCATTCCAAATCCTCCGCGAGATGCCCTAATAGATGTTACAATGATATCAGGTATCAGGCACGCCGTGCGACGAGCCTTCCTACCCATATAAGAAATAGAAATAGAAGAGTTGAAGGAACCAATAACTCAAATCGTCATCTGCCGCATCCTCCGATACATATCACCCCACGTAGCACCCTGCACATGGTGTTGCGGGGGTCCACTAGTATCAAACGACCCAGGTATCCGCAACTCCAATTCATCCTCCTCCCCAGGCTGCAACACCGACTCCGGCTCGTCACTGAATGGTGCGCTCTGCCCCGCATCCCCAACAGTGGATATGGGCGGTGCGGCAGCGACGGGTGTGGGTGGCCGCTCATGCAAGGAAGGATGTCTTTCATTGCTCTGATACAGCAAGCCAGGAACCCCTAATGTGTCCTCCCTACTACTGTTTTGCTCTGGGGCCTTAGCAGAGGCAGCCGATTCTAAATTGACCGACGCAGATTTGTCACTTTCGTCCTCGTCCTCCGAATCGATCCAGCCCCCACTTGACGTTGAGCTTGCTTTGAGAATAGAACCGAGGCGGTTGAGCGCCCTCGCTGAAGCAATGGCAGACTTCCACTTTGCGCGAGGGTCGAAGTGGTCCCGTAGACCCGAGCTGAGGTCATGTTCGGTCGAGGGATCATGCGTAGTAAGCCACTAGAATAAGTCGTAAAAAGGGGAACTCGAGGTAAGACACACGACATACCGCATCATCAAAAGCCTCTTCTGCCGTAGGCCGCTTGGCAGGGTCTGGGTGAAGGAGCCTCTTGATGAAGTTTTTGGCTATATACAACAACGCTCTTAGTAAACTGAAAGGTACTGTGCACGGTGGAGGAAACGTACCCGTCGAAGAAATGTTCTTCCAGTACCGATCATGGAACTCGATGTTGGCTTCTGTCGTTTCCCAGTACTTGGTGTAATTCATATGATTTCTTCTTCGAAAAACTGGGAGGTTGCGGAAGGAGAGCGTCGGCAATGGAAAGTTTCATCGTCTTAAGACCTTAAGCGAGACCAGGTCTTCGAGGTGTTCTTTTGAGACTATTTGGCCCTTTTCAATTCCTTCAAGCTTCAGTTTGCGAACCGTTAAGCTTATTAGTTTTGAAGAAGTCGTGGAGAGGTTAGAGAATTGCTTGCGAGCGAGGCATCAAACCGCATCAAAACAGACATGTAAAGACAAAAAGGACCCTAGTTGTTACGTAATGTCGGGTGTCACCTAAGCCCGATGTTTTAATCGCAAATGTTCCGTTAATCACCGGGAATAATGTGTATCAGCGTCCGACTTGCAGGGAGCTACAAGAGGCAAAGTAGCGAGCACGTAGTCCACGAAATAGAAGTAAACTTTGGCGCGTTATGCGCGTTCTTTTTTCACGTGATGTATCAAATTGATCACTTGATCTGCTTATGTAATGACATTTGTAGGTCTGTGCGGGGGACTTGGGTCGTTATGTTGGACCACCCCTCCAAAAGCTCACAACCTAAATCTCATAGCCTAAACTTAAGGAGAATGTTGTAATATCGCTTTATAATTCACTGTACTGCATACCGAAGCTGGGCTTTTTTTTTTGCAAACCATGTCGACTCGTAGGCGCCACTCGGGGAAGAAGTTAACCTTCCAAATTCGAAACCCAGTTCCAACCCAGTTCTCATTTCTTGTGCACTGGCATCACATATGCCCCCTAAATCAAAGAAGAACCACAGGTCCCTGCTGATGTGAACGCGTATACCCTGGCAGTTGCCAACGCCTACGAGTACACTGGCGCTAGTTACTACGTACACTCTCAAACCCTATGGTCATATGGCTCGAACTTTCCAATGGTGGTAACTTCGGACCCGAAAAGCAACGAACAGATGAGCGACCTCAGTAGCGAACCCGATCCTCTGGTATCCTTCCCGAATATAAACACCACGTACCATATACCCACGCACTGGCATCATCACCATATGTCAACAAGGACGCCATTACGTTAAGTACACGAATGGTGATCATGTCCCAGTAGGATATTCAACCCCGCGCCACAATAGGTTCCTGACCGTATGGACACCTACTCTGGGTTTTTTTTTTCCCAACAGAAAGAACACTGTAGTCTACTCCGGGAACGTGCGTAAACGCGTCCAATTCTGGGAAGGCGCTTACGCCATTATTCGCCGGAGTTCTCGCTCTCTATGGCTAAGATACCTGGCCCCTTTCTCGGCGGTCAAGGGCTCAAACTTTCAAGGTTAACTCACGAACGTGGTATTATGAATTGCAAGTTGGCTTAGACTAATAGTACAATACCGGAAAACTCATCTGCGGGCACACCTCACGACACGAGTTCTTTCTCTGTGTCCTCTACGACGATTTGTGTTTTCATTTCACTTGCCTCACGTCAGGCAATGTTGCCACGCGTACGTAGACGAAAAACCTTACTCCTCACGCTCCACGCCAACCCCACCAAACAAAAGCACCTTCCTCTGAACTTCCACCCGCTGACAATGTCTCAAAAATTCCCGCACTAGAACTCCCCCAATCCCGACAGAACCGCGATGGCCACGAGATTCCCAAAACAAACCTTCTTCCTAGTCCTGGGGAGTTGCCATCACTTACGTGCATACGCCACGCGAAACAGCATCCTCATCGGGCTACAATGATGGTACCTTCCCTCTGCCTGCCTATCTATATACATCAGCCCCTTTCCACCTGCCTACCCTAGAACTCGAGTCCCCACTCAACCTATACACGCCCACTTGACTGCCTCGAGGACACCAGAACCAGTCTTCTCACTTCCACCCCCCCTGCCTCTCTACTTACATATATACGTATAAAAACACCCCATAAGCAGCCACCACCCATTAACGTACGTACTCTACGTTACCCCTTGCCCAAACACAGTCCATCAAAGAGAAGGAAAAGCGAATTCATGTATGAACGATCGGAAGGGGGATGGAAACGTGAGAGTCAATATATGCCAGTGAATAATACGAATCCTGCGGTATGCTAACGAGTAAATATGATATCATATGAATCGAGTCCATGTGCTTGTCTCCTCGGTAAGTGCCAGCGCTCAGACCCCCAAAAAAAATAAATGAAAGAAAAAACAGTAACCGAAAAAGTCACGAAGATATGTTTAAAATACAGCCAGTCCCAAGAAAAAACCATAAACCACGAAAAAAACACTCATTCCAGCGCCCCATGCAACGCAGACGAATCCGGCCTACTCGCCGGCGGCGGCGGCAGCAGCGGCGGCGAGGGGTGAGTCGCACGATACAGACTTATCTGGTTCATCCCATGCTTTGCACCCTGGGCCCACTGCTGCATATCCTCGGTGGTGGCGCTAAGGTCTGGCACCAACTCACGTTCAGCTCCGGCATTATATTCCACCACCCCCTGATGTATGTTCTGCACGGAGACGGCGATAGTACCTTCACTCAGCCAGGCAGTGGGAGCAGGGGCGGTATGATTCGAGAGAGCTAGTGGTAAAGGTACTGTAGCGGGAATGGGTATCGGGGGGAGCTGTTGACTGTGTATATGTGCATGATGCTCCTGGTGGCGCTGTTCGAAAGTTCGAAATTGGCCGAGATCAGGATGATGGGCTTGATACTGCTCCTGTAACGACCTCTGCGAATGTGAATGCGAAGAAAACTCCTGTTCCTGTTGATGTTGTTGTTGTTGTTGATGATGATGCTGATGCTGATAACCTTTCTGCTGATGTTCCTGTTGTCGCTGATGCTGATAATGCGTTGAACGAGCCTCAACAAACTGCTGCTCTCCCCCCTGGTGCTGACGCTCCTCAGCAAGCAGTCGCATCTCCGCCTGCCTCTGCTGGTGATACAATTCCATATCCATCAACACCTGCTCTCCCTCCGTCGGATACATATTCTGAGCCTGCTGTACCACCCCAGTCAAAGAAGCTGCCGACGCCGATCGAGCGGGCGAGTGTAAACTGCCTCCGGGCGCCGTGCTGGAAAAATCGAACGTGGACGAAACAGCGGACGGGGGGCTGCAACACTGCGATCAGCTGCGTATCCACGAAGGCTGATGAAAGACAAGACAGACTTCGAGGTCGAGGGCACACTCCCGCCGCTCTCGCTGAGGCTACTGCAGCTCCCCCGTTCCCTGTCCCTCTCGGGTTCCCATTCCCATTCTTGTTCGCCCCTGCGAGTATGTCGCCAACTCGCATCACTAGAGGTCTCGTAGCCATAGACTCCACCCGGAGTGGAGCCCTGGACCTGGGCCAGCCGCTGTAACCTCCGCTGGGTAGCTGAAGCTGGAACGAGATGTAGATGTGGCGGCCGTGGTCTTACACGTCCACCAATAGAGTCCGAGTGTCTTCGGACGTTCCTCGTGGGTCCACGAGGGTCGCCGTACGTCTGACCTCCCAAATATTCGGCATACGGGTGTTCGGGCTCGTATATCTCGCTCGAATACCCAGATTCGTACGAAGAGAGGTTGGAAATCAAGGGAGCGCCAGTGAATGGGCTGAAGAGAGTACTACTTTCCTGCTTGATTTCTGGCACAGATTGAACGCGATGGGGGCTACGCTGAGCCATACTCATGCCAGACGAGGTGGTGGGTGAAATGGGTTCGTCCTTCACTTGGATAACAGGCATCATCGCCCCTACTAATCCGTCGATTAGAGGTGGAGAGGTAGAAGTAACAGATCCAGCTGTGGAGGAAGCCGCAGGAGAGAGTACGGGTTTGATCTTGGGCTTATTTGGGCCTCGTACCCTGCCCTCTTTTGCGTATTCGCAAATAAGACCGCGGGTTGTGCACCTTTTACAGGAAGGATGGTCGCCACTACACTATATTGATAGATAATGGTAAATATTAATAAAAAGAACTTTAAAAAAATAGCAATGACGTCGCTCACCTTTGCCTTCCTGGTCCTGCACTTTTCACACGCTTGTGCGGTGCGCAAGCGTGGATGTTCAGGCGTGCGGTAAAATATCCCCGTAGAAGGGTCTAGCGAGCCTGCTAGAGACATACGAGGCCCAGTAGCGAGTATGCTGGGATTAGGATCGGTGCCACTGAGCTCAGGGTCGCGAGGTGGCGGCGCATAGGATGGCGCAGAGTGATGATAATAGGAGGGATGGGTATACTGATGGGAAATATACTCTGGGGGCCAATAATGAGGGGGAACAGGATACAAATCGTGTTGGCGCGCCACTGGGTCGTCGTTGTAGATGTCCTGGTCAGGATGGAAGTGGTGTTGGTAGTTCGAGTAAGACATTGGCAGGCGAGAACGGGGAGAGACAGATTCGAATTCATGTGGCAGGCAGCAAATTAAAAGGCGTGGGGCTTTCTTTAGGTTTCGTTTGGCACTGGCGTCTGATCTAACTCGCGACCCCCGCTTTCTGTCCACCTCCTCCCTTCATTTCCACTCAAACCATCCGCCACCTTGTTTTTATTTTCAATACTTACTAACCTACCCAAGTCCATATCAATCCCGTGCCGCACCTCCCCTATTAGCTCCCCATGTCCCGTTTCGGATATCCACATGCCTCTTTCGGACAAACTGTGACCCATACCCCGAATTGAATATTCCCGTGACCGTCCCAGAGACCTGAAAAAAAGGGGCCAGGCGTATCGACAGACGTGTTGCTGTTCCTCGCCACACCTGCTATCACTTCCCATTAGTTGTAACACTCGTCTTTTCATTGTCTGTGCATTTGCCTATTTCCCTCCAGTCCAATGGCTACTACCCGCGAGAGTGGTCGTCATTCCATAATCCCTTCTTCTTCCCTTCCAAAGCATAAACCACGTCACCACCCATATCGTACACATAGGAATTCGAAGGGTGTCCCCGGCGACTAAACCCTCTCAACACACCACAGGTACATCACTTCGGGCCACAGAGCTGTTCTACACTCGGCCCTATCGAGAACCGAACCGTAGTAAGCATGCAGGATAGCCTTCAACACATTCTTCCAATCCAGAAAGTTTTTTTTTCCAAGTTCGTTTTGGTCGTTTGATTGCCAGACCCGCACCTTGATTGGCTGGAGATCCCCGTCCGGCGAATTTGATCACAAATTTTCCACACTCCAAAAATCTTCTCAACTTCTCCTCGTCTTTCTCCTCCATACGATGGGCCGCATACTCTCGCGGGAGCGTTCTACCATCGCATAACACCACCTTAGCGCTTTTCCAGAGGAATTCTGCGGCGACTACCCGCCGGCGTCCCACGCTCCCCTCGCTGCCTTCTCGTTCTTTCCACTTCGCCGAGATTCTCCTAAATCGAGTGGCCAAAGGGGACCGAGCAGAAGCGGGGCCGTAGATCGGTGCGTTATCAGCGTGTCCCATCACTAAAACCCGGGGTTCTCTTGTTACCGATACCTTGCATGTCGTTTGGCAAACACAGCAAAGACACATTGTTCGCCCCCGTTATCTAAGAGCTGTGGTTAATAAAGCAACATGTACTCCCAACAGAGACAACGTATTTCCTACCTTCCCTGTGTGGACGTTCCACCAATATGAATTATGTATGTACACGTCCAAGCTAGGTCCTTCTCCAAGGTACCAACGCCTTTCTCACAGTGCAAAACAGAGATCCATCCACCTCGAATACGACAACCAGCTTCGACTTTACTCTTGTATTCACTTCTAACAGAAAGAAGGCGACCTGCCGAAAAGTCAATCGGCGCTGTCCCGAACGGCGTCGTCGATCTGACCCGCCATCGGTCATGACAATCCTATAGCTAGCAGCACTCTTGATAACAATTCTTTGGATCCGAGGAGACTAAAGCACAAGCCAGAAGCGCTTCCTGACCGAGATCCCCGCCACCGAGTAGTAAGAGAGGCGTGAGGCAGCTTCTGTCTGTGTCCCCCCCAGAAGAGAAGGGTTACAAAGCAGTTTGCGCCGCCAATGGATAATCGCCAGTTTCTGTCAAATACGGTCAGAACACAAATGTTGTTGGTTACCCAGCAACGACGACTTTGTCGTCGGTTACTTGTGGTGGGCCACCTGCCACATTTGGCGAGAGAATGGGGATCAAGTCTCCCTCCCTGAATGTCCTAGTCATACGGAGGTAGTCGTAGTGGACGTTGTCGAAATGGTTTCAACGATGCTCGTCAGTTCCCTTCAACACTGTACCTAGTCAGCGCGAACATGACCTCAATCGTATCAGTGCCCTTCAGTTTAAACAGCTCTCAGGAAAACCAAGGCATGGTGCTAGAGGATCCTCCACCTCTAAGTGGATCACTTCGGCTTGCCGTAATCGCTTACAGCGAACATACTCAGAAAGACCCGGATCCCCGAGAGCTCTGCGCCACAAATTCCTTGTCCCTGTTGCAGAATGGTTAGCATCGTAGTACCTGACCTGAAAACTCTTATACACTCTGTCAAGCGACCTTCGTACCTGAATCCATTCGCTCCAATCGCTCCATCTGGGTTGTTGTCTGTTTTGACGGCTACGAAAAAAAAAACAAAAACAAAAATTAATCAATAAATCTGTCATCATCTCGGAAACACGGAAACCACAAGCTCCAACAAGACACCACTGAACGCCATCGGGGTTTTGGCTGTGAAGCCCGGACATTAAGCGCTACAGATGGCCCTTACGACATCCCAGAAGGCCGAGCTTGCTTCTAACTTGAAATAAACATTTGTTGTCGATCACCTGCAGAAGGTTACCGAACTGGTCAATTCAGTCCACTATTTATGTACTGGCCAATTCACTGGTACCTTCGCACCAAACTGAACACGAGATAGCCACGGTGGTTACATACGCACCCTACTCTATGGGGTGGTTGATGACGGGTTTTTGAATGTCGCTGTATGGTTTCCTAGAGATGGGAAAGAGAACATTAGATCTGGCATCATTAGACTCGTGGACTACAAGTGAACAAGAATTACCACACCACGGGGCTAGCCAAGCACACGGCGGGCGCAGGAAGATGAACCCTAGATCTGCTCGACTCCCGTTAGTAGCTCAACCTTTAACCATGAATCTGGTCTCCGTCAACATCGATCTGAAGCGCTTAGGCCATTCCGCGGACGGGAAACGATCAAGCTACCCATACGCTCCAGTTACCGCTTAGGTACAGAAAGCCTGAGCCTGAGTTAAAGGTAAACACAGAGAATGGGCTATAGCGCCCTCGGTCCCCGGACACAAGCGGGGGGAGGGCGGGCCTTGCAAACCAAGTCGGTGTTTTTTATCACATCGCCATAGCGGAGCCCAGAATATCTATCTCTCCGTGAATAGACCGGACAGATCTCGAAGTCGTGGAGCATCACAGATTGTGCGCAGCCAGAAAGTCATTGCAGTCAGTGTATCTATAACACAGAGCTCGGAAGGCCTCCCAAGATGCATGCGTAATGATGATGATGACGCCTAAATAAAAATATACGCCCAGCCTACGCAATTCCGTTATGACGATCAAGATGTGTGAACATATACCTAATCCTGCATTGTCCGAGGAGCCTGGATACGATGTCGCTAGCGATCGGTCTATTTATGCTTCACTTGTAATAATTGAATAGGACAAGACGGCGGCCGCCGGGTCGAAGGAGTTAGTGCCGCGGTTCCTATACTGAATACTAGTATTCGGCATATACAAAGCTGGGCGTTTTCAATTGCTATTCATTCACAATTGACTCATCCATTTAGATCCCATTGAAAAGAGGTGTCAAAGTTATAAAAAAAACGATATTGGCGCCGGGACCGAAGACCACGTTCTATGCCCACCTTACTCTCAAAATACAACCGCCGGCTAACTCAATCGCAATATCGGAGTTGGTTTGACAGACGGAATGCGCCCCTTGCTATGTAGTTGTTGAAAGCCGGAAAGGTGTGACGTCAACCAATACATACCCCGCACAATCACGTCCAGGCAGCAGTAATGCGTCGCGTAAATATGTGGAGGCACAATTCGTCATATCTGTTAAGTTCCCAAGCAAGCCGGCGAGCAGGGTTATTCGGAAGTGAAACCTAGGGAAAACTTGAGGGCCTGAGCTCGAAACTCTGGATCGGCACTTTGTGGGCGGCTAACGACAATACCAGACATTCCTCAGCTCAGAAAACAAGTGACGACACAATGTCCGAACGAGTACCATTTCCGAGGGCATGAATGACCAAAAGATGCAACAACATGACTTTTTGGTAGGCACAGGTTCCAGAGACCACAAAAATCAATAGTCCCATTGCGAGCTTTGACACAGCCTAGGTGGTGATGCATGACACTGGCTTGAACGGACTCGCGTAACACGAGGAGAAACGCCGCTAGGACAGCAAGGACGGGGATATGGGTGCAGAAGCTGTAAGCTTCGAACACATGTCTGGATGCCCCAGGGTCTCCGTACAAACAGGGATATCAAAGATGGGTGAGGAACTCATTGTTGACTTGGCTGATCTACCAAGAATCGAGAGATAGGCGCTCGGATCAAGGGGTGTGCCACAAAGCGAGCTTAGGGCGTTGAAACATGTTCCTGTTGTCCTTGGGGAAAGCTAGGGAAACCAGAAGACAGAAAGGGATTGTCATGGGGTTGGGTAGCACCCACACACAAATGGAGACCGAACTCGGCATCCGCCGGCGGAGATGAACCTTTGAACTTTCCGCCTTGGGTGATTTTCCATATGCATCATAGCCACCTATGGGCCACTCATTCGGCTGGCAGGATCCTCTTCAAATTCCCTTTCCTATATCGATCGGTTCCCGGTTTGACTTGAACTCGGGTATGGGATAATTATTACTCGTTAATCTTTCTTTAGTGTGGGCTAATAAAGCCCCATTATCGTTGCAGAAAGACACAACGGTCTCCATGTCATTTTCAAAAGTTCTATCGAAGAATTGTTCATCAGATCTCCGCCTTATTCGCCCACCTGAGTGTGGAGATTAAGGAAGTTGATAACGAGGAGATGAGTCACTTGTACGTGATCCTGAACAGTGCTCGGCACCTGATTGACTGGTCGAAAAATAGAATGACGTTGACAAGTTGATTCAACTGCGTTCACGAGGACATGCCGCCAATGTGCTCGCCAACCTTGCTAACACATTCGAACCAAACCACCATGCAGGTTTGGAACGTAGGTTGAGCGGAACGACACGCTACAGACTCGCGCAAGGCTGACCAAGAGCTGATTCCAGGCTCCTGCCCAGATCCAACCCATAAATTTCCAAAATCAAAATCAAATTGGGAGCCACATGGTATCATAGGTATATGTCAATACGAAGGCAATTTGAATGTGGTCACTGCTCAATTATGTAGCAGGATACGGCCTTCGATGCCCTACTAGCTCCAAATCAGCCTACCAATAATTCGAAGTCTGTAGATACGTGATGGAGGCAGCATGCATCGTTCGCGGGGCACTCATCCCGTCCTGGGATGTGACCTATGTTTTCCAGATCATTTACGAGAGGACGGTCTATATAATGACTTGGAAAGCATTGACGCGTTTGGCCCATCTTATACTACCATGCGCTCTTCACTTCTCACTGCTTTAGCTGGCTTAGTGGCTCTTCCTTTCGTAGTTGCTTCCCCGGTCGAAGCCACAGCTGGTATGGCTTTAAAAGCTTCTAAACGAAGCCACTATCTTACTCGGCATTTCCTCATTTGCGCGCAGGTACGGTCTGCGATGGTCAAGTTACAGTAGCCAAGTCTTTCATTGGAAAAGACCACAATGTAGAAGTCGAGATTGCAACATGCCCTGAGGTAGCCGTCAATCTCCAATCGCGCATGGAATTGTTACCGCGCCAAACGAACTTGTGTGCTCTGAATTGTAAGCTTTTAAGGTAAAATTTCATGCCGGTCATCTAACGATACTACAAGGCACGAGGAACTGCTTTTTGCCAGCAGGAGGAGGACCAGACCCGAACCAATGTCATATTATCGCAGATGCTCTAAGATTTGAGAGTGAAAATACAGGTAAACTGAAGAACAGTTGTTATCTCCTTCAACATATCTCATCCGCTTTTCCAGGTGCTCTCTTTCAAGTTGGCACAGGTGTAAGGCTTAAGATATCTTTTCTTTAGCTCTGTCCCTAACAAACATTTCAGGTAAACAATACGATTGTCATGACCTTCCACGGCTGTAAATCGTTCTTCGTGAATCAAGATCTTGGAAATGTGACGTATTGTCGGACTAATTGGGTAAGATACCGTGGAGTTGAAAAATGGCACTTGTGGCCTGACGACAAATCAACAGGCTGATACTCTTGACAACCTCGCCTTCAATTGCCAAGCTACACAGAATGCCCACGGTGGAAATTGTGTCGCTACGGATCAGCGATACTTTATTCAGTCAGTTTTTCTCTAACATCAGGAGGCCACCTGTGCTCATTTTATCCATAGGGTACAATCTGTCTAACAAGAGTCATATTGCGCATACACAAACGGATTCATTGAGATAGTTTCTAAATTTAAAGATATCACAATATGTACTATCTTGGAGGATCTATCGTATAACACATGCTTCTGGTCCTTCGCACAACATGAACCCTCGTAAGTCATCCGCTAATCCCATCGTAGAGAAACAGGTCTATTTAAATCTGCGCTGAGGTTGGCGCAAATAAGTTTCTGTACCTTCGCAAGGTATTGCCAGCGCTGGACGATTCTTCCGTTTAGAAAGACTAGCCTTGGTGCTGATTTCACTCCAAGCACGATGATTTCAGACATTCTTTGCTGAATTTTGAATTCACCGCGACCCTCAATGTGGACCTCGGTTGCATTAACGAAAAATTCAAGAGTCCTGCTTGGCCCTGGAGGATAGCTGATTCCGTCGTCAATGTAAGCAGATCCAAAAGCATGGCCGTCCGAGGCTTGTGAAACAAGTAAGGAGAATGGGCTCTGTCTAGTTTCCTCGATGGTGTAACCTGGTTTCGAGTGTAGCAGGATGGCAGAACCATCGCGAATGTGGACATTGATATGTTCAAGGGGAGCCCAGAGGGTGTTCGTAAGACCCATCCTGGCATCGACGGCTTCATGTGTATACCAGTCACGCCAAACTACTCGCCCTCTTCCAGGGAAGAACCCTTGAGAGAAGATTGAGTACATCATAGGTGTGCAGGGGATTTTCGTACCGTCCACGGTTGTGACATCAGGATTCAAGACAGGTGTCACAAGGATATCCTTTCCCACAAGAAACTGGGTTGATACATCAAAGAGTTCCGGTTCATCAGGGAACTCAAAGAAGAGCGCGCGAACAGGAGGTGTCCCATATAGCGAGGAGTTTGCAAACAAGGTATACTGTGAAACCGCCTAAATATATGTATGCTTGGAAAAGTTGACAGCCCTAGAGCTCACCCAGTACGGAAGCAAAGAATAACGAATAGTGATTGCTGCCCGCGAGCTGTTAGCCACAGTATCCCACCGGTAGGGTTCTTGTGGAAGTGCACCCTTGGTATTATGATTGCGGTAGAAGGGCGTAAAGGCTGATAATTGCATCCATCGATTACATAGTTCTTCGTCTGTGTTGCCATCTAAACGATGTGCGCGAACATCAGGTGGATGCAAATAGGTTGGGAGATCGAAGAACGCGTACTAAACCCGCAGGTATCGGCTCCTACAAATGGAATTTGGAATAATTGGAATTGCAATACACCCTGTGTAAAAATTGTTATCTTGCCGAGACACGCCGAGGGGATTACTTACAGCAATGCTGTATCTGAGATATGTCCATAGGCTGTAGTTGTCGCCGAGCTACCAGTCACATATAATTGTGATTAGTGATTCACTCGTTGAGAAGTCGACCTACCCAATGTCCGGTCCATTTTCCGGAAGAAGGGAAGGTAGACCGGCTGATCAGGAATGGTCTTTTTCCCGGTAAAAGTTCCTGTAGTACAAGGTGGGTCGCCTTTTCCTCCATTAAACCCCATAGATTATGAACATCCAGCTCTACTTGGCCATCGACATGCGTAGCATTTGTTGCCAATGCGTGTAAGGAAAGTCTTCCATTTCCTGGAGATGTCGTACTCAAGAGATGATAAAGTCATAAAGGTGTAGAAAGCCAACCATTGTGAATCGCGTATGGCGGGGTGTTCAGATCCACACGAGTTTTTTGACCAGCACCAAGACCCCGCTTCGTCAAGTTTCCTGTTTGACAGGTGGATGTCCCGTTCACAGTGATGTTACCACTCGGTCCCGAAATAGCAGGATCATAACTGTCGATGGCCATATGATTATGGCATCAGGGGAAATAGAAATTCCCTCACCATTCTGGATAGTCTGAGTAATATCACAATTAGTCCAACAAAAAAACTTAGCTTCTCTTTGCAAACCTTTGATCAGATTTCCAGGTTCGCCAGGTAGTATGAATGGAACACTAGTGTTACTCAAGTCGGCGTTCGTTCCACTGTGAATTGTGGGTGAATTGGGTAAGCACATGTGGCGTGGGTAAACACACCATGACCCGTCACAAAACGAGCTTGCTTCATTCATGTCAAGCCAAATACCTGAGAACTCGATGCCCATTTTACTCCAGTTGCGCAACGCTTCTGTCCACCAACGTTGCGTATTAGGATGAAACCAATCCGGAAATACCTATATATATCAGTTTATCTTTGCCCGGCCAACGGGTCAATTGACGCACAGTATAACCAGGCCAGACTTGTCCAATATATTCTGACCCATCTTCGTTGGTGATGAACACATTCCTGAATTGCCTTAGATAGATCTATTCCCTCAGTCGATTAACGTACTGTTCAACACCGCTCGTATACGTATCATACTTGACAATAAGTCAGGTGAGAGCTCACAAGTCGTTGATAAGCATACCGTATCGGAGCCATTCGTTGTCTTAGGTATCGCTGCATCGACGATGGGGATATCTAAGCCGCGTCATGGATGGGTACCTGTAGGCGAACGAAGTGCATGAAACCTACATCTTTGATTGTTGGCAGCCTGTTACTCGGATGTCAATGTATGCTCTTAACCCCAAACATATCAACCTTACCAACTCCTGTGTAAACGCTCGAACAGCTTCCGCTGGATAGGTGATAGGATCTGAAGTGAAGTCACGAAAAGTATGATAGAGATCGATATCATTCCATATCACTGGCGTTGTCTTCAGCAGGCAGGTCAAATGTAGTGCGCAGGTCACGGATACCTTCTAATGGAATATCAGCTTCTTTCATTCTGAGAACTTGCATGCGGGTTTCGTTAATGTCATGATAACCCCATCTATTAATTCGTGCGTCAGAATCGATCTGTGGTAGGAAGCTGTATCCTGACCTGCACAGGTGGAAGCCAAACCCCCATGCCGGTTGCCAAGTTGGTAATCCAATTAGTGCACCGTACTGTTCAATCACGCTCACGGGACTAGGACCAGAAAAAAAGTAAAAGTCGAAAATTCCTCCGATCATCCTGTACTGAACCAGAGATACGTTGGATAACGGTGGAGTCAAGAGAAGCACATCACCGCCTGCAGCACTGCCCGCTTGTGAGTGTATGTGCATAGAACTAAAAAGAACGCAGACCTCATCAAGAACACGCCGTGCGATTGAGATCTATTTGTCATTTCATCAAAGCGATGCTCAAGATAAATTGGATGAGCCCCGTATCTATAAATTTCAAGCCATTATCAGAATGCCGTAATAATATA
The DNA here is from genome assembly GCA_018221655.1 of Myochromella boudieri. Lineage (NCBI taxonomy): Eukaryota > Fungi > Basidiomycota > Agaricomycetes > Agaricales > Lyophyllaceae > Myochromella > Myochromella boudieri. The sequence continues at coordinate 48,014 of JABCKU010000042.1, read as the reverse complement.
TACTCATACATGTTTTCGTCCACAGGATCTGCGGCATCACGCGCCCACATTGTCTGAATCGATCCACCTTTGCGAACAATGTTTCTCCTGAACCCAGACTTGGCGACCACTTCACCTAGGCCATAGATGTTGGTGTTTAAGGCCAGTGATGACGTCAGCTTGATTGTCAAGGTCAATGTCCCATGTATGATGCGTTAGAATGTCAACACGAAATACCTGAAGATATTGCCTCTCAAAAACCAGAGGAAAGCCGTCGAGAAATGTCGTATTGTCTCCAACAATGACTGGACCAACGGGTGTCGAAGGAAGAGAAGTAATTCTTGTGTCAAATAGTGGTAACGAACGGGGTTGAGATCTCCGAGTAATCCAGAACGCAAAAGGCGACGATTCATAGTTGAAAACAAGGTCCGATCCTGAGGCGTGCATACTCTTGGCAACTTGAGGCCGATGGATAACCGAAGGAGGAACCTCATACTGTTCACCCTTCGCATCAAAGATTTTGACCCGTAACCTGTCTCATAGTGGGTGAGCATATTTGGTTGAGGACAGTTTTAACAACTGGCGTGGAACCTTGTCGAAGTTTCGTAGGTCACTTGGACCATGAGCTTTGGAACGTCTTCACCATATGAGTTGCAGGCTTCACCTGCAAGACTCAATTTGGCCAAGAGACCAGTTTCAGTTGTAGTGATGGAAGTAAGTATGTATCCTTATCATTTTTCAGTCAGAGTCAAAGAAAATGGGAAAGATAACTCCACACTCACCAGGGCAATTCGATACATTGAAAGAGTAGGTAGTTTCACTGTTTGGCCGCGAATGAGAGGAAAACGGCCATTGAGTAGCTGTGCTAGCAAGCACCGTGAAGTGTGCAAGTAAGGTTGCAAAGCACAATAACAGGAAGTAACAGTTCATGTTGTGGAGCACAAAAATTGGATCCCACCATATATAATAAATGTCTACGCCCCTGAACACGGTCCTGACCGCCATGATCTAAGTTGCATATCATGGCCCAAGATCCGAAGACGAGTATGACTAGCAAGCCGAATATGGTTGAGGCTGAGATTAACAGACTGCTGGATACAAAGCTGACAATATCAGGTATTACATCGTTGAAGCAACTAGCGAGTGTACAGAGGTACAGGAGGCCAACGTTTTCAGCTTCGAGTAATTCCATAGACAAAGTTAAATCAAACGCTGTTAAAAAATTTAAAATGAAGTCGCGTGGTCAAACACCTGGACTGTTTATGTAATCAATAAATTTCCTTTTCCGAACACTGACGCCGTGACATCGTAGACGATTTGTTGTCACCGACTCACTGTGCGTTAAACTCAAAACTGGCCATAAAAGTAACTCGGTCATCTGGTCTACTGGCCTCGCTAAGAGTCGATCACAAACACATAACCAGGATTTTACAAAATTACGCATCTAAGCAACCAGCTTCCAAGCTCGGACCTTCGACAGCCTTCGACTCAGATAGTATGCGGACTCCAGTAGACGCTAATGCCCTTCAATTGGTAACATTTCAAATAAGCTGGTGGACATCTTCTAGTAGGTAAATACCCCACGCGTTCACGATGCATGAATCGTGTTGTTCCCCGATCTAAAAGTTGCAACCTGGCCATATCAGATCTGGCCATCTACCATTCAAGCACCGTTTGATTGAGCCAGCTCTGACTCAGGGAGTTAGCAGTCAATTTTTCGATGTAGTGGCTACATACGGAAACCAAATGCAAGGAATGCATCTCTCGGGCAAAATTTTACATGTGGGACGCCACCGTCATACAGCGCCACCCGACAGTCGTACGGACACTTCTCGACCAACGATTATTGACCTCAAATGAGACGGCGGATACTGATATAAATAATGGATGGCGGAACGCGAAGTAGGAAGGAACTCTCTATGATCTTGAGAACGAACAGGGGTTTCATACAAACCTCTCCCATTCAAGTTTAATAGATAGTTATGCCCGCTTGAAGACCGTACAGATTTTTGTGCTGCGGTCATAGTGCAGGTGTCTTCATAACATGTGTCAGCCTAAAGTGCAAGTTATTACGAGCTAACCATACCTCGAATAACCATATTTACGTCCAGCATCTCATGGCAATTGCCACCCTCCATTGCTGCACGTTCCACCTGGTGGTATGGATTTGCACCTCAATTCGATTCTGTATAAGCCGCCTACGCATCCGTTTCCCGTGAATGGCCTTAGAAGTGCGCTCTAAGAATCATGGTCAAAGAATTGGTTGGTACAGTGCGGCGTTCAACTTGCGAGGTCGTGAGTGGCTTGGAATCAGGTTCAACTTGGAGAATTTCTCTCACCTCAGTACCATTCAGGTTCCTAGCACGCCTGTAACCCGAATCGTGTTCCCACTCCCCGCTTAAATTTCAAGCAATCGAGGCACTCAATCTGCCGAGGTTGTAGCAAGGTTTTAGAATTTGAAGTAACTGAGTTTTTCCTGGATGGACCCCTGATGAGAGTCGGTGGTAATATTCCCCCAATCCGACCGTGTCTGGAGCAGTGCTGCAGAAGCCGCAGCTATTTCATATAGCCTATCCTGTAGTGGCCAGATCGATATTTTGTCGGAGGACACGAGGACGGGAACATTTTGGGGCAACTCACCGGTTCCCACAAATACTGTCATTGGATCTCTGCACATGGACGCTATGACTGATGCGGACGTCTGGAAAGAAGTCTTCCGCTGGCTTGACACCTCCATAGGGTGATGTCGACCCGAGAAGGGACCACACAAAGTTCTGTCGATAAAGTCTGTCTTGAACGAGGTAGCCTGGGAGGATCGGTGACGTTTTGGTGCCGCACATGATGTAGGGCACACACCAAGTAATGCCAACGTCAGTCGGGAGAAGCTGAACAACGCAACGACGAGGATGTTAGGGTGGATAGATTTGCCGTGAGGAAGGCTAACCTACAGAGGCGATTTATGACAATATTAATTCATGTGGTTGTTACTAAATTGATTTTTTGGTTAAAGTTTGAGTTGGAGTGGGGACTTGGCTTGGAGGGGCGGGATACCTAACGAGTGTCTACTGATAGTAGGGCGTGTATATTTCTTCTAAATAATAGTACATGTTCGCGAATAATCGAACTCGTTACTCAAAAAAATAAATAATGGCTGTTACCCAAATGTATCAATATCCGGCAAGAGGAACACGTCGGAATGGGAATAATTGCCAATGTTAGGGCTGAAGCCCTGACATCCCAGACTTTGGGGTTGACATCTATTGATCATAGGAACTTCTGTGACAGAGTTTCCCAGACACTGCCTTTCTCCGGATGCAGGCGCTGCGAGTTGAGATCCATCAAAAAATATTTGAGGGTATACGACAGGAACACATACTTCCGTAGGAATTTCCATGTTAATAAGAGCACGTAAAACGCCCTGTTCTCGGGTTTATTAGACCGGGCTTGGAGCAAAGAGCACAAGAGGGTCGCACCAAACCAGTCCACCTTTCTAATTCAGTCACCTGGTCTGGAGTAATAAAATCTTGGGATGTCCGAGAGGCGAACACCATCTGAGCCGCTGCTGCCCTAATCACAGGGTCTTGGACAACAGACTGGGTAACATTACTTGTGATCGTGGGTGAAGATGGCACAGACATGGTCGGCCGGACAGGTCCTGTGGTGAGCGGTGGCTCCACCACTTTCGCAGCAATTTGTCTACCACCCCAACATGTGGCGAGGTGATAGAGATGGAAAGTTTCCATCTGAGAACAAAGAGTGTGAAGATAAGATGTGAAACTGGGAGCTAATTTTTGAGTTGCTCAAGAAGTGCCTCACCTCCAGTGTGGCTAGATTTGGGGTGGAAGATCTCAATTGTTCGATAAGATCATCATTATGATCTGGAAATGAGGTATGCCTTCCTTGGGAAGAGTAGAAACTTCATACGAACTTATTCGTTACTCCCTCCAGAAAGCGGAGTGATTGTGAGGACCGACCTATCAGCAGAAGCATTGACCGTTCCTGCTAGAATGGTCGCATTCGACTCAGCAGGTTTAACGGCGCTTAGTGCTTTCTCAACCTGGTCTAGCGCTTGAGTACTGACAATAGATCCCAACAACTAAGTGACACAACAAACCTCGTGGTGCAGGGTAGGGTCTGCGGGGACCTAATTGAGATAAGCCTTCTGGAATAATAATGGGAGGCAATTCGTACCGGTTTACTGATTCTGTAAGGCGGGCCATCACTGTCTACTGGATTTAAGAAATCAAAGTCGACATTTCGGCTAACGGCCACGCTCGCTTTCGGTATCACGACAGTGCCCACAGGTACATCTACCAATGCTCCACAAGATCCCAGTCTTGTTTCGTATGGAAGTTCAGGGACAAATCGTAAGGGTAGAAGACGTGAACTAACCTAATAACACACATATCACCATTTAAGCATTCACGTACTTCCCGGATGAAGAAGTCCATGTTGGGGCTACCCATACCAATACTTATGATAGAAATTGGGACACTCATATATCTGCCAGTGATAGTAAGAAATCCTCGCTCAGATGACAGAGTGAATGGCTCAGGATCCTTGTCGAGGAAGGAGGCAATGGCATTGGCTCTAGATGGTGACCCAACAGTGACCTACATGGTTCTGAGGTAGAAAATAATACATCTGATTAAAAAATGAACCCACAATACGATTTGCGACTTCTCCAGATCGCAGCCCAAGATGGTAGACGCGTTGATCTACAGTTCGTGGAAAATCTAAGGAACGCTAGTGCTTAGTGAACGGTGATTCTTTCACACAAGTCCTACGTAGACATACTGGCGTCCTTAAGCGTGTCCTTCATAACTTGATATCGACCTTGAGAGCTCTGAAGGAAATCCTAAAGGATCAGGTGTAAAAACACCGCGGAAACGCCCGATCACTGGTTCAAAGGGGTGACATGTGATTGCCTGAATTTGAAATTCGTTCATTGTTCTCTATGATCGAGCGCATCCAACGTCCAACGTTCAGGGTAAACTACATATTGTATGTCACCTCTTCGAATTCCAAACTTTGGTGCTGTACAGTTGTGTACGGTTTCAATAATCACTCAACCTTCCCAATTCGAGATAAGTAGCTCAAAATTCCAAGGTTTGAGGTTTTTTTCACTAGGGACATGTAATCGCCGAACAATGACAGTTTTACCACCCTTTCTACCACGAGTATCGAGGTATAACGACATTATTCAGGCTCATTGCTTTCGCTTAGGTTCCTAGCATGGACACTGACATCCCCGGCTGTTCCGGGGCTCAAATGCGCGGAGTGGCAACGAAGTATGCGATTTGTCCTAGGCCATGTGCTAGTAGGATATGGCTTGGATGGATTTTGCATGTTCTCCGGTCCCTACCGTTCCTCGGGGTCTAATGACGCGTCACCTAAACGTGGTTCCCCGGAGGAAAGGAGTCCGGTTAGTCGAAACTATGCTGATCCGCCATGGAATTTACTCAGCTACAGCGACTTGGTAACTAGACATAGCCTGTTTCGGCCGAAAAAATACTTTCGAGAGGATTTGCATCGCATGTACAAGTAGTAACAATGGATTGATGCTCGGGTAAGGTATCGATCTCTTTCCCTTCACAATCGTTACGGCGTTTGCACTATCGTTGATGGACCTCAGATGGAGCTCCGTTTGGTTAGTACTTGTGCAAACAGCGCCGAACAGCTTCTGGACTTCTGTTCTATTGTGGCCCTCACTGTAATGGGCCCAAATCCTCGGAGTCTGAGCCTCCTGAGAGTACGTTTGAGCACAAAACTACTATTGATTACCCCATATTGCTCGAGTGAAAAAAAAACAAGCAGTATAGCCAATAAATAATCCAAGTCCATTGAAGAGGGATAACGTATCCTGAGGTTGGTACTCGACTGATGTTAAAATGTCGAGATTTCAACCATGTAGATTACCGGAGCATTTCCGCTTCACTCGGAGCCGTTGGGTACAGCGGTACGTCTCACACGCTAATATTATTGTCTTACCAGGGCAAGACGCAATTCTGGATCATTTGAGGACGTAACGGCATCGAAACTGACAGATTGGAGGTTGTTGATGTTAGTAACATCCCCTCCATCCCCTTGACCCTTGTAAGTGATCATTTTCGTTCCAAACCAATGGCTTGGTACTGCTTCACTCAATTTCAGAGAAATTTCACCCCAACTAGTATCGCGGTGATTGAACCTCACAGCTCAGGCTTATCATATACCCCAAATCCCAAGAAAGCTGTATTTAGCGCTATTGACCGATGGCTGTCCAAAGCAACTGGCATCCCTCACGACGGCGCCACATTTTTCTAGAAAGCCTCCGTGGAGTCAGAGTCCCACGCTGGCTTGTAGCACGAAATACCATCGCAGGACCAATCCTTGACCAATCCAACATTTGGCGAACGTTTGGAACCTTCAAGCGCCAAATGATAATTCTTGTTCGGACCTAGCCGTATCTGCCATGCAAAGTTCCGGATTGTCCGAAAAGGCAATCTGCTAGTATAGGGAACACTCGAAGACTGGTATTCGGGTGACTCGTGCCTGTGAACCCTGTGTTACAAGGGTTGATCAAGCGCTGTCATGAGCTCCGCGAACCAGATCCATTTGACGATCAAACTGGGCTGTTTACCTTTTTCTGGGATAATACGTCAATGACATGTATCCGAAAACAAAGAGGGGCGGTTTTTGTGAATTAACAAAACTCAAGAACAGAGTTGTACCTAGTTCACGGTTCATCTGAGACCTGCGCTCATCCCGATCAACGACGACACAACTACAACCTGTTAGGTCATCCTCCACAACCTTCCCTTCTTCCCCGTCTATTCATTTGAAGCCTATTCTTCAGTGAAGCCCATTCTCTCATGAGTCGTACAGGATTCGACAGCCTTGCAAGGGTACACGCGCAAACTGGACAGCATTCCAGTTCTTTCTACAATACACGGCAAGACACACAGGATGACCGGGGATCAGTGTCAGGCTCAGATGAGGGAAGTTACACTCCATACCACGATGGTAACAAGGCAGAGTTAGACAATGAGGGTGAGTAGGTTCTTGCTTGCCATCGGCCACACCAAATGTAAGTATAATGATTGAGCCATACCTCTCCCAGATGATTACACAGCGTTGACCTCTCAGACGCTCAACAGCGATGGTACACCTAAACGTCCTATGAACGCGTTTATGATCTTCGCTCGAAGGCGCAGGCCGCAGGTCTCTTCTGAGAACCAAGCGATGCGTACGGGGGAGATAAGCAAAATTTTGAGTAAAGAATGGAACAACATGGAAGCAGTAAGCCTCTCTTGGGTTCGAATGAAGTAGGATATTCATCCTAATGTTTTCAAGGCCGAAAAGCAATTTTATCAGGAACAGGCTAGGCAGTTGAAGGATACCTTCAACACCAAGTATCCTGACTACGTTTACCGACGTCGCCCCAACAATTCAAGGAGAAAGCGCAAAGCAGATATACCAGGGCTCCGTCCAGACAATCGCTCCTCTGGAGAAAGGGATGACGCAGGTTTTGAGGATACCGGAGACTCACCCATAGATGACGAGTTCCACCCCCAAGAACATATATCAAGTATTCGTTCGCGTCCCAGCCATGAAATCCTCTCATCAAGTGACCACAAGCTACGCCAACAACATCCACGTGGGTCTCCCTATTCATACCCGATACAAGATGCGCCCCGGTCCAACGCTGCCCATGACAATAGTTACCCGTACGGTTCGTCAATGGGAGGCGACAGGATGATCCATGACAATTCGTCAGGACAGTCCCCGCACACCAGCCACTCATATCCATTCCTGGCTTCTCACGGACCTGGCCGTTCACATTCACAGTCACAGTCATTGTCATTATTTAACCCAAGCTCCATTGGCGCCAATGAAAATTGGAACCCCCCTTCCGTTCGTCAGTCGCCGTGGCTGGGACCTATTGATTCAGATCGCTTCCCACCGCTCTCTATCCCAAAAAATCATCGATCACCCATGTCGCCTGCTTCTTGGCAGCACTCGAGTCATACACCTGGCGTATCTGCCAATCCTATCCCGACTCTCACTACTCCGTTTTTTCCACAGGATGGCCCGCAGAATATGTCTCCCCCGTCGTATCACTCATCCCCCGTTGAGGTTCCCCAGCTAGTGAACGATGAGAGACCGAGGCATCAATCGGAATTTGTGCTCTCGCCACCTTTGTCCAACCCAGACCATTCATACCATTCCAGCGTAGGGCGAGATGGAAGTATGTACACCTCCCGTTATTCAGGAGCGCCTCGCAGCCTCCCTCCTATTTCAAGCTATTCACAGTCACAAAACTCCCATCTTTCGGGTTCAGGCGGATCCCAAGGTTATTGGCCGAGAGGTTGAGAGGACGACGCTTACGACTGACTTTTTACAACCGCTTTTAAGTTGTGACCTTCGTGATAATTGTATCAAACAATTTCTAATTGCTGTCATTCGTGTGTTCCTTGCATACAATGTATTATATTGTAATATTTAACGTGGCGTTATATATTGGTTATATATTCAATTGCAATAGGGATTTTCGATCATTGCAGGGGCGGGGTAGCCCAAGTATCACTCTTAGCATTGATCGCGGGCGTTGTAGAGCCTAGGAGATGAGAGATCGCTTCTGATGCTTGATGGTTTAAATTCACTGCACTAACAATTGTATTGCAAAGGATTTCTATTTTTCCTTCGTCTTCACCGAGTTCGCACTAAATTGGTTTGAATGGAACACCTCGCGTATCATTCTTCTTTCGTGATCATCAATTGATGGGGAACACGTGATGGGAACTGCGTCCGGTAACGTCAAGTCCCCGTCCCGGAGTCCAGTGCATCGCCTTTGCCCACAAAAACCTCACAACAGACTTATCCACCAAGAATGGCGCCAGAAGCTTACACTGTCCCTCAGGTGGACTCGACTGCTGTTTTCAAGCCTGATATATTCAAAGGAAAAGTTCTGTTTTGTACTGGAGGTGGTTCAGGAATATGTCGTGGAATGACAGAAGCAATAGTGAGTCGACATCACTACGCTGAAAGGGCCATCATCAATACTCACTTTTTCTCTAGATGCGCCACGGAGCGAGGGCCGCAATAGTCGGACGGAAGTGAGTTTGCATGTAATCTACGCTTATAAGCGTGTAGCTTCGTTCTGATACCCTTCATTGTGAACGCAAGAATAGACAGACTGACAACTACTGCTAAGGAACTGTCCGAGGCTACAGGGGTGGCATGCCTTCCCCTACAAGCAGATGTGCGCGACCCAAAGTCGCTTCAAGAAGCTGTTCGAAAGACTATCGACAATTTCGGTAAAATTGACTTTGTTATCTGTGGTAAGATTCTGTGCAGGAGCATCCGAGATTACCGAAGCGGTTTCTAACGTGTCGCTCCAGGTGCAGCGGGTAACTTTTTGGCTCCCATCTCCGGGCTCTCCGAGAACGCCTTTCGTACCGTGATTGAGATTGACACCGTATGCTTTCCTCCTTTTACCAGACTCCTGGCTTACCCAATAGTTGCGATAGCTGGGCACGTACAACACGATCAAAGCCACAATCTCTCATGTTCGCGCGTCTAGGGGTTCGTATATTCACGTAAGTGCCACACTACATTACAACGGTGAGAGTAATACTCCATTCTGTTTCCCACTCCATTTTGACTCGATAACATGTTAGGGACACCTTTTCAAGCACATGTATCTGCGGCCAAAGCAGGGGTAGATGCTCTGTCTGCCGTGCTGGCAGTTGAAGAAGGACCACACGGGGTTCGGTCAAACGTGATCGCTCCAGGACCAATTGCGGGCACAGAAGGCATGAACAGGCTCTCGGTTACGACACCTGATACTCGGGGTCGTGCATACCCTGCTGGGCGACAGGGACACGTCAATGACATTGCAAACGCAGCAGTATTCTTGTTTAGTGACGCAGCTGCCTACATCACAGGTCAAGTGCTTCCTGTGGATGGTGGATACGAACATTTGCGAGGAACTTTAGTCCCATACCCATCGTCGGTGCTTGACCCAGCCAGCATAGCACACTTGATCAAACCTAAGTTATGAACCCCGTAAATACCCATGTTAGATCTATACCATGACAACCTACCTTACGTTCTCACACTACCGAAACGTTCAGGTTTCGAAATACTTGACGCCACACATGCATCTCACAGTAAATTTTAATTCTTTTAGAGAAACTCGCTTCCACTCGCTCCCAAAACTCGATAAATATCTTAAAGCCAGAGTTATAACCCAAATTTGAGGTGAACGTTTCAAGCTTTCGTGACGAGGTGTAGCTCACAAGAGTGACAGGTGTCTCCTAGGGACGTTGATCTGAAAGTCGTCAGTGTACCTTAACCAAAAAAAGTCCGCGTTGTTCATCACACAATCCATGACGAAGCTGTGGAGATAGATGGGTGATTCCGCAACTGATGTGATCTAGTGGAACGTGTATGAGATGGTCAGCTGCTTAAGAGCATTACAACCCATGGAATGCAAACAATGTTTGTTAAATCCACGGAAATGCTTTTGCTTTCCACGAACTAGTTCGTGAGTTGATGTGGCGTGGTCTTTCCCCAAGCTCCATATACCAGGAACGACGAGATAAGAGGACTGGATGCGATCAGACTCGACCTTCAACGTAGACGTGTCCGAACAAGTCTGTCATGAGGGCTCTTACAGACCAACAAAGGAGCGGAGCTCCCTTGCTATGTGAGCATATCACAGCATTATCAAGGGATCTAAAAAGTTGTACATTATCTGTTTGGACATGTAATCCTGTGCGTCTCTGCAGAGAGTCAGACGGATTGATACATGTCAGCGTGATTGTCGTCAAAGCCAGATATGCACAGAAACTATGTAAGTGTACAACACTTGTGCAGAACGACATTGATAGGGAAGCTCCACGTGGTGTAACAAGACGAAGAAGATGGAAAAGAAGGCTTGTCAGCGCTCAACGCCCATTGACGTGATGCCTACTTTCATCGATCCACAATGTGCAGCTTCAAAAGAAATGGAGACAACGACGTATGGCGATGCCTTGATGCCTCAATGCAGCGGGTGACGATCTGTGGGTGCAAGCAGCAACAGTCCAGTGATAAATTGGTGGTAAATATATGAAAACCAAATATATTTTAAATAATCTCTGATTTCCGATCATAAACGACTGTATTTACTTATACTTGTCATAATCCTTTGATCATAAGAGTTGTAAATCATCCTCCAGTTGGTCTTTCGTTGTCAATCAATCAAATGGTAATGAATTTCCCACAACTCAGCATCCAAGATTCTTCGAGTCTATACGCTGACTCTAGGTCATTCGGATATCAAGGCCCAACTCAGAATGTCAGGTTGTATCGTGCAACACCTAACGGGGGCGGTGCAATCTCAAAGAGTGAGGACGGAGCGCGATGTGTTGTGACAGGCAAAGAAAGTCAGTAAAGAAGTCTATAGTAGCATTTCGTATTAACTGGTAAGCTTATAGCTCTTAGAATTATGCACGTTTCAGATGGAACGCGGCCGAGTTCCGGACACAAGTCGTCTATTGGACGCGGAGGTCATCGAATTGACGCGTCTCGGAATTTGTGGGACGGAAGCGGCTTGAAGATAGATTGCGCTAGTACGGACGTGGCTTGGGGACACGGCGGTATGTTAATTCTACTAATTTACGCGTCTTTCCCTCACTCAAACGTATCCGGACAAGTATTTAACGCCAAGATTCTAACCAGTGCCCGCAATGGTGAACTCATCATGTGGGATATCAACAAGACGGGGTCCAGCAAGTATGGTGGGCTATAGCCTACACGCTCCATGATTTTGATTAATCAATAAACAGAGCGAAGGTCAAAGGATCACCTGCGTTCAATCAATGCATTATCCGTTTCACACATCGTGCACCACTACTGCATAACTGGATCGGCTGACGGAGACATGCGCGTTTGGGTAGGTGATCCAATTCATTCATTATACGCGACGCGCTTGACCTGACACAATGGCAGGATCTGAGAGACATGTCAAGGTCTCTAATGAGAGTACATCACCCGACGTCTGTCCGTAGTGTCGCATTTTCGCCAAGTAACTGGCAACCACTCCATGCTGTTGTGGGTCTAGACAACGGGAGCATTTACCGTTGGGATTTGAAAATGGGCCAACGTGGTCGTGTTGATCGCCTCACTGTTGCCCACACAGCGTCCGTGACAACGCTCGATTGGTGTAATACTGGTTTCACCACTCAAGGTGTCGAATCTGGGAGCTGGCTTGCAAGTGGCGGACTGGATCGTTGTGTCAAAGTCTGGGACCTCGCTGTTAATATTCGAATGCCTAGCAAACCAACATATACTCTCCATCCATCCTTCCCTGTACGGCGTGTTGTCTGGCGACCATTCTATGAATGTGAGCTTGCGGTCGTGTCCAACGGGGAGTTCTCTTCTGGTTCCAATCCAGACCTAGCGCAAACCAAGGTCGGGAGCGGTGATGGAGATAGACAAGAAGAAAGTAAATCGCCCGTAGGAGGAGATGCTGTCGAGGTTTGGGATGTGAGAAGAGGTTGGATACCAAAATGGTCGGTTAATAGCTCCGCCACGGAGGGTGGCATCACCGGTTCGTAACAGTTAGTGCGTAGCGATTACCATTTAAATCTTTCCAGACCTCGTTTTCGGCGATTCGGATACTATATGGACCCAGAGTTCCTCTGGGGTCTTTGCACAGATTGACCTGCGCAACAGTGTCAAGCCTATCGACGCCGTTTCGCGTACGGCTGCCACATGGAGCGCTTATGGGTCGATGACTTTTGTGACTGACATAGAATCAAAGTGGCAGATCCCTTATGATGACATGTAAGCAGCATTGGGTGAATTCACTAGTTTTAATTTAAATCATCTTTTGCAGACCTGTGGATCGTCTAGCATTGGCCGAGAGGCAACTCGCCAAGTTGAAAGCTCTTGGGGATAACAACTACGTCCCATTATCACAAGATTTGGGGACATTCAATACTCAATCCACTAACGATCACCTAGTTTTCGATGAATTAGCTCGTGACTACATTGTCCATGGTGAAGGGCGGAAAGCTGTGTGTGCCTTGAATGCTCGTGTAAATATCTTACTACGATATCACAAGCTCAAGTCTTGTTGCTCACCAACAATTTTAGGTTGCGCTTCAGGCACAAAGAGACGATCTGGCGCAGACATGGCTGTTACTTGGCGCCTCTTTAAACGAAACGGTGCCAAATTTATCCCCTTCATCGCCAAGCCCCAAGAAACCGACTTCTGAACATCCAGTACCCCATACATCTTCTACCTCCGCTTCTACCTCCGCAGCCATACTTGGTTCTTACTCGTTCCCTGCCTCAGCAAGTTCACCATCACAACTTCGAAAAACAAGTCCTGGCCAACCAACTACAATTCACACTCCCCGTAGTGCTTCAACATCCACATCCCGTAAAAGAACTCCGGCATCGTCAAACGCTTCTTCTCCCCGGCAAATTTCAACTACGCTCCCAGCCACCACCACTCCAAGAAGACCATCGTTTTTCGGTACTCGGGAGAGCACTGAATCTGACTTTTCTCGACGATCGTCAATATCTTTACTTCGTCGGCCATCCCTATCGGTACCTGGGTCTCAAAGTCTCAGTCCTGCGGACAAAAACAGTCTACGGCATGTTGGAGAAGGGGCTCTTGATGACTCAGATTCTTCATCTCAGAGCGGTAGTGACGGCGGTGAGAATGCTGTGGACGGCGGTTCCAGCGACAATGAATCCAGTCTCCATCCTCTCCTATCGCCAGGTTTTTTGTCGAGCTCTAGGGGTATGCCCGCCCCAAGCCCCTTATCCCGGGTTGCTGGCCAACACCGATGGACAGAAGATGAGAGTGAAGGAAGGAGCATGGAGGACGGTGCAGAAGAGTCTTCTTCGCCATCTCCACGCTCGACCGACAGCGAATCTTCCAGTCCCATCTCACCTCGCAGCCGGCGCAAGTCGTCGAAGTCTGCTTCCCGGTCGGTGAAGCGGAACCCGTCACGAATTAAATCTCGCAGCCGGAGTTCGACTATTGCGGTAACCATGGTCCAGGCCCGCCCTTTGGACCGTAGGGATTCACAGAGCAGCATACGGACTGTACTCGCTGCAGAAACCCCTTTTCCCGGAGAAGAAACAGGAGTACGGCCTGAGGAGACAATTCGTGATATGCGTACAGGACCTGAACAACGCAATTCTACCGTACCGAGATTCCCTTCGCCTTTGCCGGAACAGAAAAAGCATGAGATAGACCCAGACGATTTGACGGATCGTCAGATTAGGATGGTAACTGGGGATGAGAAAAGGTTTAGGGACCTTGCCTGGAACGCACTGAGGGAGGCGTTCGAGCAGTTTGCGGAGGAGGTAAGTATTTGTTGGACAATTTGTTTGCCTTACGCAGCGTCTGATTGTTTTTGCAGGGGGATGTGCAAATGTGTGCAATGCTGTCTATAATCGCACCAGATGAACTCAAGATATCCCAACGAAGGGCCAGTCGTTTCTTAGAATCATACATTGGTATGCGAACTTGAGAGTTGAAAGAGCAGAATGGTGCTCAACCTTCTTGTTAGACCTCCTAACCCGCCGCCGCTTGCATACTTGCTCTGCTTATATCAGGAAACACTGTCAATTACCAGACATTCGCTCTCAAACTTTGGTATGGTGCCCTTTAATGTGATGCGCTGTATATTACTGATCCACATCCATTACAGTTGGATACGACGATATATACACTATGCGGTCGATGTAAAAAGCCCATCATTGTACCAGCGGGCTCTCCACTCCCAGGCGAGCTTGTCAAGGGTGGATACTCATACTGTTTGGGGTGTAAGGATTATGCGATGTGTGCAATCTGGCGAGTATAGGCTGACATCTGCAGACGCCCAGTGAAACTGACGTTATCCTCTCCCCCCTGTAGTCGCCTCCCCGTACGAGCTCTGTTCTTCCAATGCTCGATATGTTGCCATGGAGGTCACCAGGCTTGCTACCGGGCATATTTCATGAACGCTCATAGGGTTAATGTACCGGGCTCCACCGTACTTAAGGCAAATCCGAATGCAGGCTCTGGCATGAGACGCAGCCCCTCCGACAGTCCGGATGAAGACATTGCCTCCACCGCTAGCACTGCGAACAGCACGATAGAATCTTTACCGGAGACAAGTAGCCCTCAGCACATCGATCCGCCGACTAGACTCGCCGGATATCCTTGTGCTGCTGGATGTGGGCATATTTGTTGGGCTAGTGCGAGTCCTTAACTGGGACATTGACATTGACATGTTTCAATTTGAGCACAGCCAAGCGCAGTCGTCCCGGTATGTTATGGGTGGGCGGTCAGCACATAAGCGATGGACAATTTCAAAGTCTGAGAACAGGTGCCATGTGCCATGACATTCGTTGACAGTTGACCATGGAAATTCCAAAACTCCTATACCATTCCATAACACTCATGGTCCACCGTGTCGGTTCGTGCAGATGTTCTTTAGCCTATGAAAACATTTGAACTGCTTCCAAACTGTGTGGACTTCGTTAACATTTCGCAACTCCCGTGTCTACCAAAAGCTGTGACCAGGATCTCCCTTTTCAATGGACAGCGACGCGATTATTATTCGATGTAAACGTGGAGATTAAGTGGAGTAGTTGACAGCATGAAACCATATTAGTGACGTGGTATACAGGTGCTGCAACCGCAACATGAGAACAATGGACAAAAGTATCAAAGTACAAAATGCGTACCTTTTCTGGGACCTCTCATTAAGCGGGGACCATGAGCTCACCCCATGTCCTTACCGCAAAGATACCTCCAACAAACATACTAACGCCTACAAGCAAGTTCAAATTGCCTGGAAGCTTGTCAGGTGCAGAAATATGTGTCTCCACGAATCTATGTTTAATACCATGAGTAAAATAAAAGTGTTACATGCCAACTGTTGACATACCGAGAGAAGGCTGACCGGTCCTCGTCATCGCCTGGGCCAAGGGCTGCGCGTCTGTTAGGATGGGGAACGTAAGATGGGCCGGATGCGGGAGGAGCGTTGCGGCGAGCCATGGGGTCGTTATGGTCGGTGAGTGACGTTCGATGGTGAAGTTTTACTGAGACGCCAATATGTGGGGTTAGGGCTACCGTGTTACGTAATTTTATTTTAAATATTTTACACTCCTTACTAAATACATGACGACCACTGGCACGGTGAAGTTGAGAGCAGCTCTCGTTGACTGAATGCTGGTGCACCCACATATCTCATCCTCATGGACCTTGCTTTCCGCGTAAGCCACTCAGCTACAAACCAATCAGTCCTCGTAAAGGATAGCCGTGAGTCGTGACGTGATGGACTGATTAAATCGAGCCACGGTAAAGGTCAAACAATCTGACAGCTGTGAGCGGCTTTTGTGTTACGCACCATCAGGTTGAAAATGCGAAAACCCCGTGGTGCCCAGTATACTTCCGACCCAAGGGCCGTAACAGCTGCTATAGACTCTCTCCCAGAACGCGTAAAAGTCACCATGGCCAGTAAATTTTCATTTACGACAATTACTCATGGTAACAGATCGTCCTAACGTGATATTTGATTTTAGCGAACCACCTCACCCGGCTCGCCTTAAAAGCCGTGAACCCGGTAAAGGCGAAGGCGTACCTCACGAATCGCCTTACTCAAAATGCGTTTGGTCGACTAAGTCTGTTCGTCGACCTGCCTAAGGAGATATTCCTCGAGGTAGGTGCATCACTTAGTACCTGATGTTACCATGGCTTAGGCTCTTCTAGATTGCAGGATACTTGCTGCCCGCAGATCTCTTGTCTCTATCCAGGGTATCGAGAGACTTCCGATCCTTGTTTTTGTCGAGGAAGGCGCGTTCTGTGTGGGGTTTGGCAATTCAGAATGCCATGGAGGAACTAAGTCTCCCCATTGGTTGCCCTCCCGACCTGAATGAACCTCAATATTCCAGTCTCATATTTGATCAGCTGTGCTTTGTGAGTATCTTCATGCCCTCCCATCTCACTGGGCTGATCTACAACCTTACCAGGCCTGTAACAGCGTCCGCGCTTCTAAGGTGTATTTTACCCTCCGTCTGCGCTTTTGTTCGAGGTGTCTAAAGGAAAAGTATATTCTCATCATCTCCCCCTATTGAAGGTCGGAATTAATAATCATCTGCAAGTATACAGCAAGGCAGAAAGTTCCAACGTGCGTCGTGGATGGAAGAAGATAATATTTCTATACTTAGCTATCTGCCACACTCCTTCAACAGTGAGGGGATCATGATAATTGGGAACTAGCATTGACTACTTCACTTAGGTCAATATTTTAGTATTAGGTGGAACGGATACTGTATCGCCGAGTATGAACACGTAGCACAAGAATACTTCAAGCTACGGCACGACGAAGAGGCACTCCAACAGTACATACAAGATCGACAAAAGATGGTTAGCGTGATCATGCAGGTACGTCTCACGCGACACCCATCGTTTCGAATGAATAACCACGGTGGCTACACAAGCATGGTCTCCTTGTGCAAGACTGGTACGACGCTCGCATTAAAATGGATGATGCGCGGCGGCTACAACTGTGAGCTTTATATCGCAGTTTCAAGCTACACTGACTACCCTTGGTCCTTGAATAGGCGGACTACGAAGATGGCCAGTATACCTCCTCCTATGCGCACACGGAGAGCTCAAAAAGCAGCATTGGTTGACTCTCCCACCCATCTTGTATGACAATAAACCGTATCCAGGGTGCTAACGTCGTGAGCGCTTGGATTTCTCTCTCCAAATACTCAAAAGTGGAGGGAACTAGGGGCTGGTACCATCGCTGTCGTTTTTGTGCAACACTAAGAGTAAACATGTTTTTGTACTTTGCCAGTCCACAGTAATAGCCTTTGCATCCTACCAGTAGGAGAGACCTATTGTACCTTGCATGTGCCCAACCATACTTCTTTCGCCCTTCATTTTGGCCTTTTACGCATGCAAAATCCATCGTCCGTAGATCTGGCAATCCTTGTTACCTCTGTGTTCAGGAACAGCCAATGGTTGTCCTACTATTCAAAGGAAGCTTACAAACTTCACAAGTTACCAGGAGTTAGAACATTCCCGTCCCATGATACGTGAAGCTTTCCTGACTTCCAGAGAGAAGGCACTTTTTGCCAAAATTGTTGAAAGTTTGAAGCATCGCCCGGCGTATTGTCAGTGGCAACAGTACTGTTTACGTTGTCGCTTGTGTCATCGGTTGGGGGGGCATCCTCCGTATCATCAAGCTCGGCGTCCGAATAATATTCATCGAAATCGCTCTCCTTCTGGCTTTTCTCCATTGTGACGCGGACCTCACGAAGCCCTACATACCTATCCTGCAGAGTAACAGCTTCGAGACGCTGCCACACTGGATGATCAAGAATGAGGGAAGCCTGGGTTTGATCGTCAACGCCCATGAATAGTAAACCAATGTTTTCGATTTTCCGAGGAGCCGAACCACCACTTTCAAGTAACACTGAAATAGCAGCCAAGTTGACAATGTTCTCTGGTACGCAAAAGGCGGATATTGAAAGGTCCATCAGGCTGGTGAGATCCATTGAAGCAACTTCTGGGACTGGGATGTGTTGATATAAAAGGATGATAATTCCAAAAACTTATCGTTCTTACCATCAGTTAAATTCCCAAGGCTAATATGGGATAGGGACCCCTGAGCAGCGGAAATAAGCGCGGAGCCATCTTGAAAAGGCATATCTTCTATAGTGAGTCGCTTGAATGTATTAACAGGGAAAACATTCAAAATTGACTGTGCGCAGCTTGAACAGCCGACGCTCAACGATTGGAGTTGGCAAGTAGCAATGGGATGGGATAAGGGGAGAGGGACACAGCGATTAGGAGCATCAGAGATGTTCATGTGCCTGATTTCTAACGTTTTAAGCTGTGGACATTTTGCGAGATGTGAAAGAGGAAAGGCTGCAAGTCCGGAGAGGGATAGTGTTGAGATAGACGGTGTTTCGAAGAGATCAAGAAACGCCGCCTTTAGCTCTGTCGGTAGGTCATCGAATGTACCATATCTATCTTCCACGGATAGATGAAATTCCACTAGGCGGGGGACTCTTTTAAAGACCTTGATTAACTCAGGCCAGTAGTCGAAAACGCGATCAACGGGGTAAGCGTCGGGCATCTGATCAACCACGTAGAGCGATCGGATGAGGGGTGAAAGATGTGGATTGTCCTCTAACAGGTACGCGAGGCCGTAACATTGCATCCCCCAAACCAGGCGGGTCTCACGGAAACGAGCGCGGCGAGAGGCGTTCAACAAAGTTCGCGAGGCTAGAGCGCAACGACCGAGCGTGGTAACGTTATCCAACTCTTCAATAACGCGATCTAAGACTTCTTGTGGAAGAGAACTCCCAGTCGACATCTCCATAGTAAGCAATGGCTGCAAGGGAACAATGTTGGGTTGGGCGTCGTCGGAAGTAAATGAAGAGACGCTGGATCGTATAGAGGTGCTCCTAAATTTGAATATTTGCGAGTGGAAGGATGTGAAGTAAATTCAGATGAGCCACCACAACCTGTTGACGTCTTATAAGCAGTGTCCCATTCACGTCTGTCAATCAAGTTTCAATGTCGAACGTTGAGTCAGAATGCCGGTAGCCGTACGTACTGCTGACAGTTATTTACAACCATCCGCACCCAACGTAGTGCAGATGATGCGTTGGACTGGAAATCGTCGGAAGTAAAATTCCT
The DNA here is from genome assembly GCA_018221655.1 of Myochromella boudieri. Taxonomy (NCBI): domain Eukaryota; kingdom Fungi; phylum Basidiomycota; class Agaricomycetes; order Agaricales; family Lyophyllaceae; genus Myochromella; species Myochromella boudieri. The sequence goes on along the minus strand of JABCKU010000042.1, from coordinate 28,339 downwards.
GGCGATCCCCGCCAGCAAGCATTTGGGGCCGTCACTGTATAGGTTCAAGTCCTATCATGAACCATGTAACATAACTCTGTTCCCTGTATGTTGTAGGTTTGGTGTTTTTTTTGGGCCGCCGGGGCTTAGGATGTCAACTTAACTAATGACTTTGGGTATCCCTTTCTTCAATTGCCTCCTCTAAATCTGGTATTCACTGTTTCTATACCCGACGATTCCGGTGGAACTGGTAGATCCGTATGAGCGAGAAGTAACTCCTCAAAAGACTTATTTTGAAGCGAAGTTTATGTAGGACCATTGCAAACCTGAATAATGAAGAAAAATACAGGTACTAGGAGCTTTCAATATTGTTAAGATGCTTCACGATGTGCGCGGAAACCGGCTATCCGGCCCGGAAAGGAGTTAATTTTCTGGCCTCTATCATTATGTATGTAGGCCAAGAAAATTTCCCAGCAAGTCATCGAAGACTCCGCCACGCTTTTAGAATTTTGTTTCCAAGCATGGGCGAGCTCTGATCGTTTCGAGCCTTGATCGGTTGTGCAAACGGCCCTCAGAGAAGAGCCCATGGGTGCCAAAGTGCTATCTGGTATTTATTAAGATATCGTCAGTTGCTTTCTTCGTGAATTACTGAACAATATTTAACAGCAATAATGAATATTGATGGCCTCAGTTTCCAGCTTTCCCGCTACTGCTGTGATAAAATGTGTCAGCCTTCACCGTCTTAGCTGCCATCAACTGCTTAGCCGGTAACAACGCTCGAAAAACTCATAATCCTGCCATTCACCACAGGTAACCAATAGAACAAGGAAGGGAAGAACCTTTTACCTATCAGGTGAATAGGGCGGCGGTAGCGTCTCCGTTCCTGTATAAACCATCCCATTTCCAATGTGACGTTCGTCCATCGCCCTCTGCATACCCACAAGGTTCTCTAGTCCCTGTACATACGTTGTCGAAGTGGCGCCTACTTCAGTAGCATTATTAGATTGGGGACCACTTGGTGGCACAAATGAAGGCACAGAGGGAGGGGAACATGCACTGGAGGTCTGGGAGTGGTTAGGATACGGGGCGTCTGCGGATATTTATTAAGAACTGAGTACACCGGGAGAATATTATCATAAGACGGACTTTCAGGGAGGCGGGACTTATGTTCAGGATGCAGGGTGGTTATCGATGAAGTGTTTCCCGGTACTTGGAAACTTGTTAGTTTCGCCGCTGTCTGTGTGAGTGGGTATGCCGGGACTGTAGCTTGGAACGGCTGTATCGAAGGATGATCTAGTTAGAATATCGCGGTCAGTCACAACCCTTACAATGAGTTGGGGGTGGAAAACATGCCATCCACTAGCTCGATTTGTGCTCGTCGTCGTCTTCGCACATACATGGCGAGCAAAATAAGCACAATGAGAAGGAATCCAAGGACCCCGCCTAATATCGAGCCGATCAAGGTGCCGGTGGAAATGTGGGTGGAATGGTTTGGGAGGCCAGTTGCCGTAAGACCTGTGGAGGCTATAGTAGTAGGTTGACCTAGTGAGTTGGTGGTGACTAAGGCTGGTTATGAGAGCGGGGCCGCGGAGGATGTTATGAGAAACGGACCATTAGGTGTTGCCGGGGCTAAGACTTTATTCGAAGGGGTATACAATACATAATCAAGGTTTAGAGCCACGTTATCGGAGTTTTTCAATTCCACCTTCAGTGTATGGTTGGCGTCATCGATGATGCTTGCTATGAACCACGTAAAATGTGGGGTATTCACAGTAGCATTGTGGGTGTTGGTCGTTGTCACCCCATCAAGCGTGTAGCTTACACTCACGGCTGTACCGAGAAGTGCTTCGTTAATCTTAGCAAGTTTTCCGTAAACAGAGACCCCAGATCCTAGCAGCCGATCGTCAGTGGCCAATGCGATGGACTGATATGGCGTGGTACGCACCCGAGAAAGTGAATGTAGCAGACGCCCCGACTGATGTTGTCTGCCGAGTGGAATTTCCATACGGCCGCGTCTGATCGCTGGTTTGACCATCACCAAAATCGGCCGAATCCACCGTCCACGTCCCATCGTATGCAAATGATGTCTCCTCTGCATCAGCAATAATCTGCTGGCCAAAGTAATTGGTAGGGCTATCCGTCGAAACAACAAAATAATCGATTTTGCCCCACACGTTATTGTACGCAATAGTGTGTTTTTCGTCTTCGAGTTGTGACGATTCGTATATCTGGGAGATCACAGTGGGAGGACTTTCCGCTATAGAGACATTTTGTGTCTGGCCGTCGATTTGAATGGTGGATGGGTTTCCGAGTGAGGCAATGGAGCCGTGGATAGCAATGGATTTACCTTCATAGAAGTGTTTATATGAAAGACAAGTAGGGATGTGGATATGTACCAGCAAAAGGGGCGGTGAAGGATCCCTGTGACGAAAACATCATACCTCCACCCACATAAGCGGAGCCTGGTACAGGCTTCCATGTTCCATCGTACGTGATACGGCTAGTATCCTTTGAATCGATCCAGTAATTGGGCATAAAATGAAGGAGGGAGAGGAGAAGTAGGAACCAAAATTAATGACAAACATGATGAATTTTCACCTCAACACCACAACATCACAAACCCAATCAGCTATGTTACCATATGTATGATGTTAAACTGGAATAGACTTTGAAACGAAAGTTATGTACTATTATTGGCTGCATATATTTGATTAATTTTAATTGATCGCTGAGATCTCGGTGGTTGAGTTTACCCGATTTCTGTAGACTGTGGGGTACCCTGTCCACGAAATATACCAAGCAAATCAGGTATGTTCGAACAAACATAGCAGCATCGTTACCACTTCGCCTTTAGCTGGGGACGTCTGTTCTTTCCCGCCCATGTAGACTTGATTCAACTCAGTGGCCCACGGTTCATGATTTTGGACGCTGCTATCTGTGGGATCGAACGAGTAATTGGTATCAGAAGAATGGGTGCTTGCCCACTGCTAAAATAACTACCCCAGACTATCTAAGCATCGCCATGACGAGCTAAGGGGAATGATCGTGTTTGGCAGGCGGCAAGTGGAGAGGGCCACTTGATCATTTTGATATCGCAGATGACGGCACCCTCAACTTTTGAGAGAAACATCGTGTGTATACAGTTTAAGTGTACCCAGAAGAGCTTTGATACCCCACCTGTGGGGGTCGGACTATCAAATAATGTTATGTAGCATATAGAGATGGCAGCTCAGTTTGCCTTGAGGAAAGTTGATTACTGGCGTTTGTTTCAGTGAATCGGAAGACACCATACCTCAGTCCACGGTGGGCACGCTGCAAGGTGGTCGTCCCATAGATAGCAGGAATTCCCAAAACGGTGTGGGTGGGATCTTTCCAGTCAACCGAAAATACTATTTTTGGGTTTTGGGGAAGAAATCCCACGGGTTTACGCCTGTGGAACCATCTGCTCTCCATATCTGGCAACGCTTCGGCCATCATGTGCCCAAAAATGATGGTTCTCCCTGTTTGCGCTGACATCATCTTTCTCGTGTTTCTGAGGTACTAGCCGTAGTGAGCCGTGTTAGCATTGCGGCACCGCCTTCACTTTGCCGCCGCGCCTCCAGTTGTTCGTATGGCCATGCATCGATCATCCTGTTTTTCTTTACCTTCGCCATGCGTCGTTATTCCCCACTAACACTCATTTGTTCAGCGTACGTGTGCACACCCACGCCAACATTAACCACTCATCAATGATTATGCTTCCTCTCCTCCTTGGTTTGCCGTCTTCGAATATAAGACACGCATTTTCACTGGTGAGCCCAGTCCATGCCCGTTACGCACGAATACATAGGGCACATAGACATGCTTGAGCTATCGGAGGCACCAGTCCCAAATGCGGCGAGACCGAACAACGGCAACGAGAACCCAACATACGGAGCCACAAGAGTGGTGATACATTCTCACAGGAGAAGGCCGTTCAAGAATCTCGGTACGTATGGTTTCCTTCCCCGATTGTGCTGGAACTTGTGAAATGTGGGAATGAAATATAGGTTGCTCGTTGGCGGTAGTCACATCAACCAGGGTGTACGTCCCTTTATTCCTGGTTACTTCAGCCATACAGAATAAATCTATTTAGATAACTCACGATACTTGACAGTGTATTGGTACTGGCGTTGAAGAGGTTCCCGATGATTTCCATGATAAGCAGTGGCTCGGCCGTCCTGTTTAACGATTTCCATGAACATTGAGGCACGATAAACCGATCTCGTCATCTCTACAGGTGCTCCGAGTCTGCCGTTGCCAAAGACTGGTACCAGTTAATCTCCTGTCTCGTGAACCCGTCCGTGAGGGGCCTAAGTCTCACCACGACATACGGGTAGGTTATCGAGCCCCACGAAACTATGTGGACGGGCGTTGACATTTCAACTTATTTATCTGTGTCATGTAAGGAGGAGGCTGAACGGCGAAGAAGAGGTTACTTACAACGGAAGGGACATCGTCGCACCACCTGTAGAATGCTTCATGATGGGGAAGCCTATGTGATAGCTTATCAATCCGATAACAGTAGCCTGTTTAATTGTTAAGGGATTCTCCAAGTCCTAACTGTGTATCAACGATACGAGTTTTAAGATCCACTGGCATATCAACCGGGGAGTAAGGTTATCATTGTTGATGAGAAGTCGTGTCACCAGAAAGGTGAAAAACTGGAAGAAAATCGTTTGTCACTTTTAAGCAGGCGAATTTTACTAATTCTACTCACCTTGGAGTCACATCCGATCATAAAAAATGTATTTTCCGTCAGTGCTGCGAAACTAGAGATAGCCTGGCTGCTCCAGATATAACGGCTGGGAAACTCCATTCTATACCAGTAAGGCGGACATGCGCCTTGTAATCCTAGATTAAGTTTAGATATCGCGCCACCGAGTCAAATTGGAATGATAGTACCTACCTATCGACGGCTATCCCGTGCATATAAACATAGCGGACGTGTCGGGTTAGGACAACTGAGTTACTCCAGTTTCCGGACGGCGGCATAAACTTATTCATTGTCCGAATATATATCGGGTAGACTTAGGGCTCCATGATACGAGTTGACTTCGCGCATTCGCAAGAAACGCCTCAAGCGGTGGTCGGGGTGTCTTAATAACATACTATGGTCAGCAAAGAGGGAACAAACGAGGTGCCAGATACCTTACACTTGATGAACAATTATCATCCGATGTATAACGGCGAATGTAACGAAGAGACCTCGGTTTCAAGATGTGGTTGATGATGAGAAGGGTCGTGAGACAATGCGGCATATTGGACAACGTTCATTGTTTGAACGAACATTCAAGGACGTGTTAAACTATGATCATAATCATGAATTCCTTTATGATTTCACTATCCAGGGGACGTCGCACATCCTACTCAGCAATTGTATGACAGTCATTGGCGTTGGTGTGCCATCACGTACATCACTAGTTTTATCGAGAAAAACTAACCATTTTCAGACCTCAAGACATGTCCGCCAGAGTGGTCTTCAATATAATCGTCTATCGGAATAACGAACAGTTTGAACCACTCGTCAGGCAGTTCGACTATGTTGCAGGCAGTGGACATAGTCAGTCATGATACAGACAGCTCGGAAATATCGATGAATAATGTTTAGTTAGCCTTCCGACAGGTTCTGACTCCAAGTCTCTGTCTATGTTTTCGGTAGTTTCGGACAGACGTAAAAAATCGAAAAGCAGACCTAATTGCGTCAACCGCTCTCCAAACATCATCACATCCACACTTTCTTTCGTCTTCCAACTGTATTTCAACGGCGAAGATGACTCAATGACGCAGTCGCATAATCTCAACTACGTTTCTAGCCTGTCCTAGCCCGGCTCAGCTTCCGGGATGATAATCTCGGCGAGGGAGAGACGGGAGGAGTGTCAGTGAACTTGCGCCATCATATCCGCCGAGCTCGTCATACTGATCAAATACCTCTTCAAAATAACTCCTCGCAAACATCTGTCATCTGACTAGCTGTATTTTCAAATGCTGCTCAGAAGACGACGTCCTGCTTAGCTATGGCATGCTTTGGAGGCGTGGAAAGACCAGGGGAGAGATGTCCAGAGGCTATATATACAACAAATGTGAAGTCAAACTATTCTTCATCACCTCCTCTCTCGTAAACAATGGCCCCTTCACTCACCGAAACCGTCACTACCGAGGCTCTTGCCCAACAAGTTGGCTCCATCCAGCTTACCAACTCCACCGCGGTTCGTACCATCGAGGGTTCACGTATCGCAGCTTTATATTGACCACACCATGACAGAAAGCGGCTGCCTACCCCTTCTACCTGCCCTACAAGGATGTTGACGAGAAGTTCCCTCCCACTGAAATCCACGGTACGTAAACACTTTTCTCCATCTTATTCAACTTCCGTTGATCAATACACATCCCTTAGAATTCACCGACCCCGGCACACGCGCTAACCCCGCCAAACCCAACCTCCTCGCCAATGCCAACGTCCACCATCTGAGCCCCTATCTCGGTACCGAAGTCACTGGTGTCCAAATCTCCCAGCTCTCCAAGGAGGGCCTCGATGAGCTCGCCCTTTTCGCTGCCGAACGCAAGGTCGTCGTTTTCCGCGACCAAGACTTCAAGGATCTCGGTCCCGACCGCCAGATTGAGATCGCTAAGCATTTCGGCCCCATCCAGCGTCACCCCACCTCTGGAAATGTGAAGGGCTACCCCGAGTTCCACGTTGTCTACCGCGACGCAGAGCACGACGTTGTCCGCAACTACTTCGGCGAAGACAGGATTAACCGCACAAGCTGGCACTCCGACGTCGTGAGCCCCTAGTATTCCTTTTTCTCTCATACTACTGCTCACGACGATCTTGCAGTCCTACGAGAAGCAGACCCCTGGGACCACGTTCTTCTTCATCCTCGACCAGGTATGGAATCTTGTGTCCTCTCATCACTATCGACGTTGACCTGACTTTCCCTATCGTAGCCCAACGTTGGCGGTGACACGCTATTCTCTTCCCAGGTCGAGGCGTACAACCGCCTCTCCCCAGAGTTCAAGAAGCGCCTTGAAGGCCTTCGTGCTGTCCACTCCGCTGTCCCTCAAGCCGAGGGTTCTCGCCGTCGCGGTGGCCCGGTGCGCCGTGAGCCTATTGAGACAGAGGTCTGTCCAATCCCCCTCTACTATGATATTCGGCTCTTATTGACCTTCCGATATTGCAGCACCCTGTCGTCCGTGTCCACCCCGCAACCGGCGAGAAAGCTCTGTACGTCAACCAAGGCTTCACCAAGCGCATCGCTGGCTTCAAGACTGAGGAATCTGAGTACCTTCTCAAGTTCCTCTTCGACCACATCGCCAAGGGTGCCGACTTCCATGTCAGAGCCTCCTACGCCCCCGGGACTGTCGTTGTCTGGGTGAGTACATTATCATTTGCCCCAGCTTCTCCACCTACACAATCCTGATTCTTGACGACAGGATAACCGTGTCACGGTTCACTCCGCCACTGGCGACTTCGACAGCAATCCATAGTGAAAGAAATTGTCTGCATTCCATCGTCCCCAAGGACAACGTCCGCCCTGAATCACCTCGTTAGTAACAGATTATAGAATCAAATGAACGGAGGCTCACCTAGCATATTCATCTCCCAAGTAGTCGATGACACGAAGGTCGGATACAGTACCCTGATTAACTCGCGCATTGATTGTATACCTAGGACAATTGATCAACCTTAGCGTACTTGAAAGGACGACATAAACTTTGGTACAGACGTTCCAGATTGAAGGTCACCTATGGATTGAATTACAGTGTTGTTCATATCTTCCGCCGCAAATGGAGGATACGACTCCACTAGGGTAGGACAGCGTCTTTACCATGCCACTAGATAATGAAGCGGTGAAGGTACTTACGTTGTTCATCCCCTAATCCGCCAGGAATCAAATCCCGTCTTGTGACAGAGAGCCGAGGCTCTCCAGATACTCCATCTTGTTCAAACAACTTATCGTTATCAGATGTAAAGGCCGCGCCAGGCGTGGGCGAGTTGGTATTGCAGTCGTAGCCAGTTATTTGGAATTTATAGTGATCCCCATTGGTGATCTTATTCCGCCTTGTGAAGGAAGAAATAATACCGCCTTGGATGTTCTGCGCCCTGTGTAAATCGATTCAATGACCTCGTATAAATTTGAAGGGTGAGTGGCGGGGATGACTTACAGGACCACAATACAACTGGCCACCTGGGGTCCTGCTCCACTGTCTGTCGTGCTGGCAAAAGGAAACTGCATAATACCTGTGAATACCACCAGACAAGAGAGAAAGGATATAAAGTTTACTTCATCGCATGAAGTCCCTGACGTTCCAGTCTTACATAGGCTTCCGGTACAACCAGCCTTGGCCCGATTGAGGGCCTTCAGTTTCTTGTCGTCGGTAAACGTAAAAATGGCGTTTGATGTTTTCCCCAAGGCTTTGAGGCCTAATAATATCGAGGTGTTGGCAAGCGTGGAAAGTAACGAGTGGCTAGAGTCTGTACCTCTACACATGCTTTGAAATAGCTGGTTATTCGAAGGAGGAATACAGTTAGCAAAAGAATATCATGCTTCGGTGCCCACAGTAAACTAGCACCTGATCAACGGCCGACTCGCGTTCTTGCTGCTTGGTAATACTCATCCTCTTATTTCCTACCTTCACACGTTGATAGTCGAAGGTCATAGTAGCTTTGGGTATTCTTGTCTCTGTTGGTGTGGGAAATATTGAAGATGACTTAGTTACTTCTATCCAAGAGGATGAGCACAATATAGTCAAATATGCATGAACACGTACGTCCAGGACAATCTTCCACCTGCCTGCCAAACACATCGCGAACGCCGACTTGAGTGCATAATGGGGAAGTGGGAAAATTGGATGGGATCGTGAATGAACTTCTCGTTGATGTGGATGTAGGCTTGGTTGAAGATGGAGGTTTCGTGCATTTGCCATTTGAACACTTCATCCCTGTCAGACAGCAGTTCGTACCACAACAGAATCCACTGAGATAGTATAAGGGTACCACAACCATGAACATGCGAAACAACGCGTACAGTCCTGGTTTGCAACAAGCTTTCCCACCGCACTGCAAGTCAGCAGGCGGGCAACACCAAACCTCACCCATTCCATCTGGGCTGTTGGGTACGTCAAAGTCAAAGGACCAGTTATCACAGAGTAAATGACGCTCACTTGTTAGGTTGACAGATGTATCCCTTAGGGCAACATGAAAGATAGGCGTTAGAGCAGGGTGCTAGGTGGGATGGTATATCTTTATGCATATGAAATGAACAAAGAACTTACTCCAGCCAGGTGTTACACAATCTACCTGCTGACGCCGGCCCAACGAGTTGAAGCGGTTGTAGTTGGGAAACTCGCCTTGCAAACCAGATTCTAGCCCAACAAGCGATGTGAGATTTGGGTCCAAAGCCGTAGTGCGTCCCACAAACGACGCAAGCAGGGAAAATGTAAGGGGGAGGCCCTTTAACATGGTACAGGGCAACAAGTAAGGTAGGGGGAGGCAGGCAGCCCACCTAGGAGTGCTTCAGCTACTTATATGATTGTCGCCATGATGGTCGAGTTGTCTTGAAAATAGACACAATCCCTAATCAGCGAATTTACCCATCTATGACTTCTGAGTGAATTGTCCGATTTTTTCAACTTTATGACTTGACTCTGATATAGGTGCCACGAACTTGATGAGCTTGGCGCCATCATTCTTTGACCACGTACCGACGCGAAATTCAAAGAGAGGCGATCATCAAGACATCCTCCGAGTCCAGTCACCACTGGCAGTGTGATCACACCAGGACTGACTCGAGTTTTGTCAAGAGATGGAGAGCAGGGTTCAAATAAATCCAGGTATACGTCCTAAGCTTGAAACGGGAGCCAGAAAATCGGATATTGTGAGCATCTGCAACGACTGTTACAATTGGACGGGCGGGAGGCGCCAATCCATAATCATGACAGTTGAACGTTGAACAACAATAACAATGGCATTATCTTATCATGTTTGATGCCAAGACCACCCACTGATCAGATTCAATGATTGACCTCCCCTTTCAAGTAGACATTTTTCACAGGACCACAGCACTACTCATTATAGCCATGAGCTCTACTTGGAAGCTCTTGTCGTTGAATCAGGTTATTCTCTTTTGATGAAATTAACGCGAACTTGAACAGGACGCAGAGTAATAGTCGTGTGACTGTGGAGACAGCCAAGGGCAACTTTCGCTGATCAGCCTGAGGATGCAAGGGTCTCGGCCAGTTTGCCAGACGTTATCGAGGAAAGTGGCATTACGACTGAGCGGGCTTGGATATCACAAGACATATAGGAGTGGTTAAGCATCACCTATGCAGGCAGAGTTGCCCAAGTTAACTGTCATTCTTATCGTGGTTTAGAGGCTTGGGTCACCCGACTAGGTGTCTGCGCAATAAGGATCTTGGCCCGACGCTTGTTGGTGAGGTATATTTCTCGATTCTTTAGGTAAGTTCCCTGAACGCACACTTTGGAGAGAATGCAAACTTACCGCAAACTCTGAAAGAGCCTGATCGGATAATGCCGAGCTCGAGGCCAATTATAGTTGATGCAGCAGTTTGAGAAGATCCAACGAGAATCAAACGCCCGAAGAGCAAGCAGGTCCCTCCTGACCAGTAGTTGTACTCGTTCACTCGCTGCTTTGCCAACTTTATACACATGGACAGTTCAACTGCCACGAAATACAGCAACCGACTCGAGGAAGTGATCTCAGACCCCGAGAGAGCCCTAGAGAGCTGTAACACGTTTCTTGGTGCCAACGTAGCAGTGACTCGTCCAGTCCCCTAGCCTACCTGAACTCATTTTCCCTGTGTCCAAAATTAACGCGGGATGGGAACGCCGACACAACCCAGACCGGATATGAAGTATCCCACTGTATTCGTACTGACGTCGTATTGCATTGCAATGTTCGGCTCTCTGGACCAATATTCCTATCAACTTTCCCCATTGGAGGTGCTGGCCCGCTCTTGGGATGCTCTTTTGAAGACTGTCGCTTCTTTCAAGGATCACTACGACAATGCGTCCGGGTTAGCGCAGAAGGTCTTGAACTTTCCTTCACAACCATCTTGACAAGAGTCAACGTCGTCAGTTCCGAGTTCATCGGATTTTGTTTTTGCTTGTAGAAACGGGGCTCGTCTATTGTGGATTACAGGTCCGTCGTCGGCGGACCCTGTCTTCGAGTACCTGACATATCGGACATACAAGGTAGTGGGCCTTACCTTTGACTTACTTTCAGACCGAAATGCGACAAGTTTTGCGCTACTCGCTGCAGGGGAATTCTTTTGGCAACTTTTTTCTATGTCATCGGTACGAGCGCAGTTGTTAATACTTTTTATATTTGCAGCGGTTATTCTGACCGAGATTCAGGCAGTGTACCCTACCCTAGTACTATTCCTGGTGAAGCAGCGCAATTACGCCGAACTAGAAACCCAGAGTTTCTCCAACACGCTCAGTTTAGCCAATGCGGAAACTTTGCATCCCTTCAATACACCTGACCTGACCGACGCAGAAACACAAAAGATGCCCGATGCACACCTCAGCCCGTGATGACCAGTGGGGTACACTCATGTGCAACACACATCAGTATTCACTTTGTATTATCGTCTTAATACATGTCACTTTGTGAAAGAAAAGGGGGGATGTGGAAATCAGTGCGACAAATGCACTTCCTACGCGCCGTCATAACCAGCCTCAGCCCGATCACCCTTTCTCACAGATTCAGATCCACGATGCTATTGTTCTAGACCATCCCCAGTGATGGCAAGAGCAACAAGAGGTGGCGGATGTTGTACTACCCTTTATTGCCGTTCACATTCACACAAGTATGAACGCGTTTCAGATCTGCTCCCTGGTTGACCCAAACATCGGTTTGGAGCTTGGTGCGCTCCTTGCTGAGCCGGTGCCGCTTGGGCTTGGGGTGCGGATTCTTGGGTGCAGTCTGCTCTGCAGGCATTCGTCGATATATTTATTTCTGCACTTGCAGCAGCACGAGTAACATCTACAGAAAAGGCAGTGGAACGTCGAGGCCACAACCCTGTATATCTAGATGGCAAGTTAAAGTTAGGCGACGAAAGGTGACTTTGAATTGAGCAAGATGAACGAAAAGTGAGAACCTAAGCTATAGTAGTGTACCCACACAGTACTTGGGGTCTGCCCGGGCCTGCCGTACACAGCACACGAACTTGGCCTGCTTTGGTGGCGATAACCTACCAGTTGGTTCTCCACCACTCGCACTTGATTCTGTTTGAGCTGGCAGATTTTTCGGTTACTTGGGCTTGCCAGTGAGGGCGGTGCGCCGTGATGAAACGTTGACTACCAGGGATTCTGCATCGATATCACGGCTGTATGTTCAGTCGACAGATACAGACGCACATCGCATGAGCTCAGTGACTCTGAGTTCTCCAGATGTCGACTGATGGCGATCTATATTGATGGTATCAGGTGATGGCGAGTGTCGGAGACAAAAGCGGTACAGTCAGTGACACACTGACACCGTAACACGCTCAATCATGTTCGAACCCAGCAGCCAGCTTGAGCCAGCCACGTAAAATAGCTTAAAACTTGAGCTATTTCTATGCATCCCTCAGATATCCTTCTACTTCGATGAAACGCGGATAGTACGGATCTCCAAGACTGCCAATACAGACAATATCATGGGAAATAGCTTATGCTGTTAAGAAGCATTGACAGGACGTGATTGACCTTCGAGGCAGTTCGAGGCAGATATACGAATAGCCTCAATTTACCTGGTCAGTGTTCATGAACCTTACGAGAGCCTACAAAGTCTATCTCTCCTCCAGGTTTACTATTTCGCGATACTTGGTTCTTTCGCCATTCCTATCATACATCGTTTGTCTTTCTACTTTGCACAAAATGGATGACTGACGCCAAGTAACATACAAGGGTCGGGCCTCTTAATACCATTTCTAGGGAATGGCACCAAGTACCCTACCGCAGGAGCTTGTGAACCGTATCATCAACGACGAGCTGGGAGGAGGTGATGAACTTCTGCTTAGTGCCTGCGCTCTCACATCGCGCAGTCTGCTGGAAGCGGTTCGAAGCACTCGATTCCACGCCATCTACATCGCATCTGGGAACAGCTGCTCTTCCTTTGCTCAACTGTTGGAGGACAATGATATTGGGTCCCATATTCGCAAGCTTGTAGCAGTCAATGTGTACAACAACAAGCCAGGCGTATATCACCTTTCTGAGACTTATGACCATCTGGCTACCATCATGGACAAGGCATATCGCCTACAAGAATTTAGCCTATCCTTTTCATACAAGGAACCCCACTCAATCGACCATCTACCACCGAATCTGCATCTGGCCCTCCTGGATTTGTTGGACCTACCATCACTTTCTTCTCTTCGCCTCATGGGATTCGATTCACTTCCCCTTCTATATCTCGCTTCATGTCCGCAGCTCGAAAAATTGGACATCCATCATTCTCGTGGCCTAGTACGCAGTTGTTTCCCACTCTCCTCGTCACACCCTTGTGCTACTTGCCAGTTGCGCTCCTTGAATATCGCCTGTGATATTTGCGCAAAGTCCATCTTAGCCGTTTTCCCTCTCACTTACCTTCAGCAGCTGTGTATGCGCGACATGTCTTTTCAAAACTGTCTTGCACTTATATCCGCTGCTCAGGATTCCTTGCTTAACCTCGAGATCAGAGACATAACCTATGGTAAGAATGTTATTGATGGTATCGACATGTGCTCATTTCATGCCACATGGCAGTCCCAGAATTCGTGACTCCGATCGACTTCTGCAACGTGGTGCAGCTTACGCTGTCCGTCTCACTACTTTCTCCACACATGCCTGAAGCAATTAAGACCTTGACCGCAATGGTATTGTTACTTGAAGGTGGCGGCCCATCACCTCGGCTGAGGCTCGAGAGCCTTAGATTAGAGTTTACGGACATTACCCGCCAATGCGAAGCTTCTCAAATCCTTAGGAGTGGATTGTGGCGACGCGTTGAAACTGTTCTTCAGCAGGAAAGGTACAAGGCACTCAAGAATCTTTGCGTCATATTAGAAAAGTTGGATGATGATTCGTTTGAAGGTTTACCAGACTGGAGACCATTTTGGTGGCAGGTTCCTTTTCTTTGGAATGTTGGGAAGCTGTGCGTATGGTGGGGCTGTGAAATTATCACCCCGGATAGTTCCAAATCAGATGGACAAGT
>JABCKU010000042.1:0-12503 GCA_018221655.1 Myochromella boudieri | reverse complement strand
AGAAGGCTGAGATGCGGCAGCGGAAGCGGAAAGCATCGACTAGCCCACAGTACCAATCATCCGCGTTCTATGAACCCACTACAGCTGAAGATGGCTACGACGCTGCCGCGATCGAACTGGATCTCATCATGGACTGCGACCACGACTCCCAGGAGATAGTAGCGGCGAATGTATACTGTTTTCCACGCCTAGGTGCTCGAGGGCCTTGTGTCGTTACAGAACAGGCACATGGACACGCTTTTTATGTTGTACCTAACTTGGATCTTCAGGGCAACGAATGCACGGTATATAGGCTCTCGGTGGCGGAGTGTTGGTCTCTAAAGGGCCTGGAAGAGGACTTAACGATCGGAAGGCCCTTCATGGTATGGGAGGATATGTATATGGATATCGAAGACAGCATAAGCCTGAACCTAGAGGAGAGCCTCATAATTGGAAGGTCGATCGCGACAAGGGAGGACTCGGACGTGGATACTGGGGAGAGCATAGACGCGATCTTGGAGGAGGGTTTACCGATTGAGGGGCCGATTACAACATGGGAGGACTTGGACGTAGATGTTCAGGAGTGCAGGAAATTGGAAGCCCATGAGAGCAGGGGCGTAAAACTTGAGGACATGGGTGTAAAACTTGAGGAGGGCATGTGCATGAAGGTCGAGGAGGGCATGGGTGTGAAAGTCGAGGAGAACCTAGATGTGAAGATTGAGGAGGGGCCGGGTGTGAAATCCAAGGACGATGTAGAAATGATACCCAAAAAACCCCCACCCCCACCCCATCTCTCCGCCAAGTCGTTGTTCCAACACCCGGCTGTAAGTCCAAGGGCGGGCACAACAACAACAACAATGCTACAATTGCAACGATCTCACACAGTCCATACCCAGCCGACAGATACCGTTCCTCGTATCCGAAAATCCTCACGCCAACGCCGTCCCTCTGCCAGGGCGATGGGAGAAGAAGAGCGAGCTGCAAGTACAAGGGTAACGGTGCAGACCGCAGTGCAAGAGAAGAAGCTTCGGCCGATCTCCAAGCCTAGGTTTGAACATGTGAAGATCGCTTCACGTTCTGTGGGCCCTACAACATCAACGGCCACCGAGCACCCGTCAGGATCCCGCATCCCGTCAACCTCTCACTTGCCAATGCATTACCCCATTGCAGGTGGCTCTTCGCCTGCGTATGTGCCTGTATCTACACCCACGATTCGTCGGAAACGCATCGAGCGCCAGTCAGCTGCTCGTCGTACCCCGAATGGGATGGTGCCGACGATGGAGATTGATCTTGGCTCTGAGGAAGAAGGGGGAGCCTGGGATGGTGTAGGAAGTGATGGAAGCTGGGTGGCGGATTCCGTTTCTCCCACCACCGTTGATACAAAAGATCAAAAGTCAAAGTCGAAACTCAGGCCGAAAAAACACACCCACAACCAAACGAAGAAATCAGTGTCCGCTTTCTCTGGTGAGTGGCCGGAAGACGGTGAGTTGGCGTACTGTCACCAGGATAAGTCGAGGTCATTCAGAATGAAGCTGGTGTGCTGCGAGTGTGAGAGGAAATATTGTGTGAGGTGTCTCCACCTTCGGTTAGTAATTTCCCTTGCACTCCCTTCCACGCTTATCTTGATGCTAATATGCTAGGCATGCAGCTACACAGGCAACCTAGCCTACAATTTTGCGGATCCCACGTTCCTTTGCCCCGTTTGCAAGGGCATCTGCAACTGTGATATCTGCACGAGGAAACGTGGGGAGGTGTTCATCTCTGCCCGCCTACCAAAAATATAACATAACACAAACGCAAATGACAATGCGCTCCCAAAGGCGCACCTACGCGCCTCACCAGAGCTGTGGAGCATGCGAGATACTAAGGAGAAAGATACTAAGGAGAAATGGTCGCCGTGCAGCCCTTTACAGCACAATAGTGGCGGTAGTGGTGAGATAGTGATATGCTACAGAGACATATGTTCTTATCATCGATCAATGACACATAGCGAATCCAACGGTTCAGTAATTAGGTCCTCCAAGCAAACCTCATGTCATCCTCTTTGATCATGGTCAGCATCCACTCTACCCAAATGAAGACGCTCGAACATATCAAGGGCATTGGATTGCGAGGATTCATAGGATATTGATGGACTCCCGCGCTATTGCAATATCTGAGGGCAGTGTGGTCAATGCAAGTATCATGCCTCTGGGCCAGTTGTTTAGCCTTGGCCTTTTTGAAACCCATGGGTGCGTTAGTTAATTAAGTTAAGCTTGAGTACCATGTGAAAAACCCCCCAGAGAAATGCAAGGGTGCCACGGCTTTCAAACAACGAGACTCGCACCTCGTATCACTAATTGCATTGCAAGAACTATCTTCTGGTAATTTGAGCCATGATATCAGTAAGCACGCGCCTCAAACAAGTCATACAAATACCTTCGATTGGACAATCCGTTTACTAATCGTGATATCAGGTGGTATATTCTCACTCTGGTCACATTTTTGGCAAAGCACCGCATTCGCGTTAATCTGTAAATGACTCAGATGAAAGGATCTCAGGTAATCTGGAAGAAAAATGTCACCGTGTGTACTCAGCTGATTCACGAACTCACGTCCCCAGTGTACATATTCAAGACAGGCAGGCTGATATCTTAGAAGACTGTCACGGAACCACTGGGCACGACTGTCACCCCCACCCCCAGGCCACAGACGCCTCCCTACATCATCAATTTTAGATGAGGATGCTAGTTTTGTCCTAAGAACATTGTCTGCTACAATGATGCCGCTTGGAGTTGGCTGCCCTCGGTGATGCGTCAGGACGCCGCTCTCAATTCAACAGCATACGGCTTCGACTGACAAAACACAAGGACACTGTTGACATGTACCTATGTCCTTATTTGGGTGGAAGTTGGATGCGGGATCAGTCAACCGTGATACATTGATAATTCTTCTGCGACTTCTGCAGGTCGTGATTAACAAACGAACCACAGGGGTAGCAACCCCCATAAGGCGTGAGTGCCGACTTCAAGCAGTCACTTCAAAAACGGTGTGTCCCAGGCTATGGCCTCGTCTGCACCTCACGTACCCGATCCATGACGCCTGACGAACGCGCTCTGCTTCAAGGACTCGGAACATCCCTTCTATTCAACGTAGGATATGTAGCTGCAGCTACAGTCACCTGTGGTAAAAACTTGTCGGAAAGTCCTCTTCTCGCTATGCTCAGAAACATTCCTCCCAGGATCCATAATTCTCCTCACCCTCGTCATACTTACTTCAGAATCGGTGACGTAAGAATCCACTTAATTGTATCCAGCTCTGAAACGATATAAACGACCTTTGTAGCAAAACACGAGTATCTGGCTTGCGATTACAGGGCTGGGCACTGTGCGCAGCCGCAATATTTAGTCTCCTTGCTGCTAGTGCAATGTGGGCCCTAGAGCTGGCATATCTAGTAAACATGATCCACGGAGCCCTGATAGACAACTCTGATCTCCCACTCTCTGACAAACGGGACATGGTAAATGAAGGGGTCTACCCGCTAAACATAGGAGAACTGTGGGTACAGAATGTTATGGTATGTTCGCCTCACGAGTCATCCTACTCAATTTTACGTGCTGCTTCCGCGCCGTGTTAGCTGATTCTCAGCGATTCAATCGTGATATGGCGGGCGCGGATGTTGTTCCCTCAACAAAAATGGTGGATTAGACTTAGCTTGGCTTTAGGTTTTGCAACTTTAAGTGAGCGTCTGTCGACTCGACACTCCTTCGGACACTAATTTCTAGATACAACGTTCAGTAGTAGGCTTTGCCCAACTATGTTACCAGTCGAGTGTGAACGCTGCTAGTTATTATGCCTCGGATGCAGGCAGAATAATCAATAATATCGGGAGTGCTTTCCTCGCACTATCGCTAGCAACAAATTCTGTTACAACGTTTTCTATTATCAAAGGCGTATGGTGATTGTTTGAGGTTGCTTATCGAGTCTTTTTTCTGATCCATTGTCAAGGGTATACCGAACCTTTCTTCACACCCACCTTGACGAGAGCCAACGGCGTCAATTCCGAGTTCATCGAATACTATTTTTACTTGTAGAAACTGGGCTCGCTTATTGTGGAATACAGGTCCGTCATAAATGATACGAGCCTTCAGGAACCTCACTTGCGCGGCCTTTACTGTAAGGCAGTAGGACTTACCTTCGACTTGCTGTCAGATCGGGATTCGACATCGGAACCTATGTTCGCAAGCTCAGAACCAAAAATCAGTACAACTACATGCGATCAGAAATAGATCAGCTTTCACCACGTTATAATGTTCTGGCCAAGGTCATAGGAATGGTCCCCCACCTACAAGAATTTAGCCTGTCGTTGTCTCATTATAAACCCCACTCAATCGAAGATCTGCCGGTGAGGCTGAAGGTGGCCCTCCTGAATCTATTCCGTCTGCCATCACTCTCGTCTCTTCGCCTCGTTGGATTCGGAACACTTCCCCTAGCATATCTTACTTCGTGCCCACAGCTTGAACATCTAGCAATCCATCACTCTCCTGGTTTACCCAATTGTGCTCCCCTCTTCTCTTCATCCCATGCTTCCTGCCAGCTACGCTCCCTGGACCTTGCCTGTAAATTCTGCGCACAATCGATCCTAAGGACGTTCTCTCTTACTTCACTCACGCAACTTTGTATATGCCACTTATCTTTTCCGGATTGTCTTGCATTCATATCCGCCACTCAAGAGTCCTTACTCGACCTCGATATCAGGAATATAAGCGACGGTAAGAATATCGCCGTTTATATTGTTCACGGGTGCTGATTATTTGAATGCTGGACGGCAGTCCCCACATTCATGAATCCAATCGACCTCTGCAACCTGACGCACCTCTCTCTGTCCGTCTCTCTGTTTTTTCTACCCATTTCCGGGGAATTTGGGACTTTAACCATGATGGCATTATTGCTTGAAAGTGGCGGTTCAACTCTCCGGCAGCTCGAGAACCTCAACCTGGAGTTCACAGAGATAACTAGCCAATCCCGTGCTCGAGCTTCTCGTATCCTGGAGAATGGGCTGTGGCGACGAATTGAAGCTGTTCTTCAGCAGGAGCGATATACTAGGCTCAGGAAGTTCTGTGTCAAATTGGAGAAGGCATACGGTTATATGTTTGATTATGATCCAAACTGGGACGAGGTCGACCCACCAGACTGGCAGCCATTCTGGCGCCAAGTTCTTTCTCTTTGGAATGCCGGAAAGTTATGTGTATTGTGGGGCTGTGAGGTTATCACACCAGATAGTTTCAATTTGGACGCACTTCAGTGGGACGGCCTTCAGGTTGTCACACCCAGATCAATCGAAACTCTCGTCACGTGTCAGCCTTCTTTGTAAGAACTGTTTGGGTCAATAGAAATTGGTTGGATGGCTTTCTTACCTTTGTATAACACGGTCACTGTCAACTGATCAAAGCTCAAGAAACTTACAAGATGAGAGGTGCGAGAAATGACCAGAGCGTTGGGTTGTCATGATAACATAAAGTCCGTGTTAGACCACAGAGGGACTTCAGTCGCCATTTTCAGCCAGGCAGATGTCATTGCGCATCTCGAAGAAGCGATCACTGCCTCTGATGATGTGGCTGTACGCTCTTGGAGTCAATGGTATAACAAACTCAGTCCCGTATCCCGCCTTCCTCCCGAACTTCTTTCAACTGTGTTCAAGCTTACGCAACCACTGGCATGCGACAACAACAATGAGTCGCTAGGCTGGATCCGTAGTGTGTCCCACATATGTTCGTATTGGCGCGATGTTGCGCTGGACAGTCCAACTCTCTGGACTGACATTCCTTTCCGTTCTCCGCGTTGGGCTGCAGAAATGCTAGTTCGTTCTCAGACGGCCCCTTTGAGAATTGCCATAGACGACTCGGAGAGGATCATAGCCCCCCCACTGGCACCGGCGACAACCGCCGCGGACGTCATTACGACCAACGGCATGTCTCGCAAGAGAAAGGAAGTGGTGAATGCCGCCGCTGAACAGATATCTCGTGTCAGGGAGATTTCGCTCACCGGACACTTTGTTTCGATTGCAGAGTTTACGTCCCTAGTTAAACTCTTCGGTTCTCCTAAGCCAATTCTAGACACCTGCAATATCTCCTTTCATGATCTCTCTGGACCCCCTATTCTGCTTCCAGAAAATATGTTCGTGGGTTGCCCAAACCTCAATCACCTCACTCTGACATATTGCGATTTAAACTGGGAACCACTGTCTTCCTTGTCTAATCTCAAAACACTCTCGATTTTTGACGGGCGCGTCAGGGCCAAGGCTAACAGCCCTCAGCAGGTTCCAGCCAACCTGATCTTTTCTGCGCTTTCGTACATGCCATGCCTCGAAACCCTCGCCCTTCACTTCGCGTTTTTTTCTACTGGCGAAAGCAACACACCTTTACCTACAGCGAATCTTCCCATACTCAAATCCCCGAGATTGACCTCATATGAATCGAATTGCGTTCTATTTGTGGATCACGTCGTCTATCCCAGCACCACCTGCGTCACTGTGAACATATTGCCCGAGTGTGGTACATCAGGGCAGCTCACGCAAGTTCCTATATTGTCTGACCGTCTCCACCAACGATTGTTAAATCCAAATCACCTCCAAATCGATGCCGGGGACGACTCTAATAGCCTCATCGGACGACTTGACATTTGGCGAGAACCCGTTTCTTCGAATGTTTTCCTTTCATTTCCAATACAATACCAGCATCGTCGTGAATCCATTTCTTTCCGTACTCCAACACAACACCAGGACGATGAACAACCCCGACTTGAACTCTCAGGACCCTTGTTACTTGTGTCTCTGTCAAAGAACATTCTGGCATCTCCTTTGTTACGGAATTTGGAGTCACTGTGCATCGGCTTCAATCGGTTTCTACGGCCCAAGGAATGGCTCGATTTCTTTGGAGATCTGCCAAAGTTGAAGACAATCGAACTCGGATCGAATTGCATCGAAGTTCTCTATGCTTTGTCAAGTGGTGTACCGACTTCACCTACGCCTGCCCAATGCACCGATCCTACTCTCAATATTGGTGGCCCCAGCCTCAAATTTCGGCACTTCGACATCTTACAATGATGGAATGGTATTTTGACGTAGACATCATGATGTCGGGACAGACGTCTTTTGAGCGCCTAAAGGATTGGTTGGAGGCGAGAGAGGTGAATGGAATTGGGCTTAAGTACTTAGTCCTGGACAACTGCCGGCATGGCGTCAGGGGGCCCGAGGATATCGAGGCATTGGAGAAGATTGGTGTGGATGTGGATGTCATCGATGATGACGCCGACTCAGGGGAGGATCCATATTACGGTTGGGGTGACTCGGAATGATGGTACCAAGAGGCAAGAAAATTAACGGATGTTGGGCTTGAGGGTTTGTAATAGGTAACTGTTGGCATACAGCCAAGCGTTGGAAGGAAAAAGGCGGGAGCGGACTGTCTAATTAAGTGGCCTAAGGCGGGTCTCGAGGTCGAATGCTCGATATGAGAATAACGCTGGGAGCCTACATTTACAGGTGGAGCTTGTCCGACTTCAAGTTCCTGGAATTTTCATGTCCTGACGTTTGCGGGAGGAGCAGTAGGTGCGCCCGGAAGTGCAGGTGACGGCGAATCCAGCACTTGGTTACCAGGAACTGAAACCGGTCCCCACGGCAGCGTCCCCAACACTCCTTCGCTGATCGCATTTGGCCACCCCGAATCACTGAATCCGTTTTGAATGAAGCTACTAGTAAACGAAGTTGCATACTTCCACGAACTATCAGTGACAAAGTGCATGTTGTCCCCCCTATTGCAATCCCAAGCGATAAGCTCTCCCGATGCGATGAGACCCGCTGGGCCGCCAGTGTTCCGCACGAACACAGCAATATAGACTGTGATGGTGGGCGGGAAGTCAACAACAAAGTGTTGGGCAGCCCACAATGATCTGCCAGAGCCCACAAGCAACCCGTTGACGTAGAGAGTGTACTGATCGTCGGCAGCAATGAGGATGTTGAGCCGCGAGAGGGGCTGGAAAAAGGTTTGCTGGATAGTCGCGTGGAATGCGCGATCGGTAGCGGGTGATCCGTAGGTGGTGGGCTCATTTGTCCAAATCCACTGTGCTTGTTGCAGGGAGGGTCCAGGATCCTGGACGTCGGAGGGGATGATGACTGTAAGGCCTGGTTCATTCCATGGAGGAGTATTGGGGTACGGGCCTACAACGAAAGCGGCTGCCCATTGACTATCATCGAAGTTGATTTGCTCGAACCCAGCTGGGGTCCCGTGTTGTACACGCCATCCACCATCTGTGACGATGGTATCAGCGTCACCAAACTCGTATCTGATTTGGATAGCAGCAAGGAGGCCGGCAGGGCTTACTCCGGGCAAGTTTTGAGCGGATATGGCGAAGACATTGAGAGACTGGAGGAATACACGATAACGCTGAGGGTTGCGGAAGTCACTTCCAGTGCCGATTACCTGACCGTTGACGTAGAGTGTGTAAACATTGTCAGTGGTGATGATGATGTCGGCACAGATAGGTGGACGGTCTTCTCTTTTTTGCGCGTAAGTCTTTCGGAAGACGATGTTTTCACCAGGGAAATTGATACTGCCATCCGAGTTTGGCGCCGTACCTCCCAAGATCGGGACCCAGATCCAGTTGGCCCCTGTGAAGTCTATGCCAGCGACGCAGCTGATGCATGCCATGACTAGAAGATAAAAAAGTGCTATAGAACAGGGTCAGGGTGATTGTAATGGTAGGCAGGACGAGCTTGCCTAGGTTGTGCTTAAACATATTGTTAGCTGGTCTCTCGATACTGCAGATCTAGAAACCGTGTTTGGCCGACCAAAATGTCCAGCATCTTCAGCTTTTATAACTCGTTCAATGCCTACATACAGAAGCCTTGCTTTCTGTGTCAATAACATGTTTCATACAGCGCATCTTCACCCTTGCCCATAGGACTGGAAGTGCATGCTCTGTTCTGATATGTCATGCGTATTGCGGCGTTATCTAGATGATTTTCGGGTCTCCAACTAACCATCATGATCTCCTTCTTTGTGCTCATCCGCCGTGCCTGTTTCTGTACGAAGCTCATCACGTCTGTCATTGGCTCAACACCGAGTCTCGTCCATCCACGGTCCGATATTGATGAATAGGCTTCGAATAGAAAGCGACGGGTTCCAATCTGCTCTTCGCCTCTCCGATTACAAGGTACTCCACGTCAAACGCTGAACATCTGATATGTGGATGCTGCCATCTGCAGAGACTCCATGGCCATCAGGCTTCCAGTCAAGTTCGTTCTATGAACTCTTCGTGATGTTTTTTTATATGTCCCTCCGTCATGCTGTACTTCTTCATCGACAACGCCGATCAACGCGTCCCATACCGCAACCATAAAGTTCCCTGGAGGTCCGTTCTGCAGAGGCAGCATTATCATGAGTTTGGTTAACGAACGGTGGGGTATGTATACTCACGACCCAAGCCTAATGCCCATCTTCATACTGATCCAACATCGGCTATGGACCGTCCACATACACCCGGCGGGCACGGGATTCATCAAGAATACCCTCGATCGGCTTTTCTCTCCGACTGCATCATCTTCTTTTACTTTCGACCTGGCCCTTCCACGTTAAACGATGAAAAGAATGAACGGAGTTGGCGTGTTTGATGTATGCAAGGGGTTCCACGTCGGTTAGGGATGGGTTTACAATGTGACATGTGAGGGGTAGGAGAACCTGGCACCTGGAACTTGACAGAGTTGGCGGAGCACGAGTGGGTGGGGCCTGGTTCTGTGGTTTTGCAGATGCGGATACGGGCGACCATAGCCAGAGAAAATCCGGAGCGAATGTATGTAGATCTTTGATACAGAGTTCTGAACAAGATCGGAGTAGGGGCCCACGACGGCGGAAAGGCCTGAAGTGGGGAAGGTTTATTGTAGGGAGCATTGAGACGATCAAGGGTGCTCGCTAAAATTTTACCAAAATTCAGAAAATTAGGTACATGAGGAGGAAAACATACAAGGTCTCCACGCATACTCCTAAGTAGTTATAATTTGAATGGCTGATTTTCTCCATTTCATCATCCTCCCCGGTCAGTGTATACAGTTACTTTCCAGTCTCAACAACTATCGACCCACTGAACTTGACAAAGCTCGCCAAGATACCGAAATGAGTTACTCCGCTAGTGGCTGATGAGGAAGCTTTCTATACTGTCTATTGGAGACAAAGACGAAGCCAAAATTGGGGTCATCGAGAGGTGTCCCCGGAAGTTGCTGGGTGAACGTTGATCATGAACGTTGGGCCTTGGGCGCGGTCACGTGGAAGTACGACTTACTTTTAAATACCACCAACTCCAAAGCTTCACTCAGCTTTCTACAGCTTTCTACAACGGGACTATAATGTTTGTGTCAATCATCCCAATAAAACTCGCACATTGATGGTGGAGCCGCTGCTCCTACGAATCTCCCGAAACCTCCCTCTGCTTTGAGGAAACCCACACAATGCTAGGGATGTCCTGGCCTCCTAGGGCACCGATGATCGTGACCCAACTCCCTACAAAAAGCTAATTTGGGGGCTACCCTAGCGCCTGCTAGAGCCTCTATCCAGCTTTCAATGTCCGTAGTGATCGTATGGTCAGTGAATGATGCAAGCAGATTGATGTCGATGTTTATATTTTTTACAGCTTCTTGGATCTACAGACTCACCAAACACTGCACCAGTATGCAAGGTACGCCATTTGACCCAACTAATTGGATGGTATAATAATTTAAGGTGCATAGATCGCAATGAAATCGCCCAAGGCAGCCAAGTGAATGATTTTGTGCGACAAATTTCTCAAAGCGATTACTGTCTCCGAAAACGCGGCTTGTTGTACTGTTAAGTACGAGGACACACAAATTAGCACCATAGCATCCCTTCCCCTCGAACTTCTTTTATCTTTGTTTGAACATACACAAGTCGAAAACAACGCCAAGGCACGGCGTTGTATCCGCAACATATCCCACATATGTTCATAATGGCATCGTGTCGCATTGGATAGCCCAACCCTCTGGACCAACGTCTACCCCGATTCTCGGCGTTGGACCGCAGAGGTGCTGCTTCGTTCTCGAATGGCTCCTTTGTGGGTTGTCATAGACGATCTATGTTGGAGAAACGGGCGGTCTTTTGCAAAGCGTGAGACACTGTTGCAAACCCGGTTTGTACAGTTATCCCGTATCAGAGAGCTTTTTCTCTCTGTATCCTTTATATCGGTTACTGAGTTTTTGGCTATGGTCAAACTTCCCTCGATTCCCCTGCCAGTGCACCAATCTTCGATACCTGCACTATTACCTTCCAGTCCTCGTGGGTCCCTGCGGCCCCACTGCTTCCCGAGAATATGTTTAGAGATTGTCCAAATTTAACTTGCGTCGCTCTTGCAAACTGTGGCCCCAATTGGAAATCACTGTCTTTCCTGTCATCACTTTCAATTACCAATGATCCTAGCTGGGTCAAGACCGAGAATGTCCAACCTTCAGTTCAACAAATTCTTTCTGCGCTGTCACACATGGCACGTCTCGAAAACCTCAATCTTCGCTTCAACTTCGTATTTGTCTCTATTAGTGGGAGCAGTATGTCGTCTTTGCCTACTGCCAATCCTCCCCGTCTCAAATCCCTGAACTTCACCTCCTATCTTTCGAGCTGTCTTTCCCTCGTGGATCATACGGTCTATCCTGACGCAGCCTCTGTCAAAATGGTCGTCTTGGACATCGATGCGAGGGATATCCTACCGCCCATACTTTGGTCATTATATGAACGTCTTTATCAAGGACTATTGAACTGTGGCAGCCCCACAAAATCACCTCACCTCACTGAAGATGGTATTTGTTTTCAGACGATGATTCAAAAACAGGACGACGAGCAACATCAACTCTCCTTCTATGCGTCCAGGTTGCACGAAGCTCTGTCGAAGAACTTTCTAGCACCTCTTTCATGGCAATATTTGGAGTCACTGTCACTCGACATCGAACCTGATGGATTTCGAAGGCCCGTGGATTGGTTCACCTTGTTGAGAGAGAGACCTGACTGGGTTACAGATGGCCAGACTTGGACCTCGCTCGGTTGACATTCTCGTGGCTATGTCGAGGAGCCTACCGGTGCCAACTGCCGACAACCACTCTATACTTGATCCTACTAGCGATATTGATAGTCCCAGCATGGAGTTTCGTGCACTTCGACATCTTACAATTGTAGCATGGACCTTTGACCAAGTTGACCCGGCGTCAGGGCAGACTTGTTTGGAGCGGATGGAATTGGGCTCAAGCACTTAGTCTTACGAGACTGCTGGCGTATCGACATCTTAGATATCAAGACGTTGGAGAAGCTTAATATGGAAGTTGATTGGGATGGGCGGTCTCG
Organism: Myochromella boudieri; assembly: GCA_018221655.1. NCBI lineage: Eukaryota > Fungi > Basidiomycota > Agaricomycetes > Agaricales > Lyophyllaceae > Myochromella > Myochromella boudieri. The sequence goes on along the minus strand of JABCKU010000042.1, from coordinate 153 downwards.
CTACATTTATGACTACAATCCGCCTCAAGTTGAGGGTGAAAGTGAGGTTGGGGACCCAGTTCGCGATTAAATAATAAATGAGAATCACATACCTGTTCCACTGTCTAAGTTCAGTTCTCTCATCTTCTAGCATACAAAACGGGTAATCACGTC